>JAGXCT010037006.1:0-80620 GCA_022495035.1 Philopotamus ludificatus
GATCTTTGTCCTGATCGTCACGTATGCAGCCAATTTCTGGGCCCACAGGGCTTCCATCTCTGCAATTAGCGGTCGACTACTATCGGGACAAAGATTGCCTCTACTTATGATAACCAAAGCCTATCGAATCTCTTCCACTGCGGCCCTGGAAGTACTGGCAGGAGTCCTGCCACTGGACCTAGAGCTACGAGCTACACCCTGGCTGACCTATAGAGGATTCGAGGCCCTGATCGGAGACACCACCATCGCACCACCCGCGGACCTCTCTCAAAACTTGTCGCCTCATAGAGCAGCCGTCTACCGCACGGCCATGTATGTATGGCAGAAGCGCCGGTGACTACTAGCTGACTACTGGTCGACTTAATTTTTTGTACTTTCCCGACGTTCAAAATGCCCTGGATCGAACCAAACCAACATGTGTTCCAGTTCATCCTAGGCCATGATGCCTTCAACGCCAAGCTGCATCAACTGAGCCTCAATCGAGACAATCCTGGTTGTGACTTTTGTGAGTACGACGAACAAACCTCGGACCATATCCTCTAGACGTGCCCGGCGCTCGACTCCACGAGGAAAACCATGCTAGATGCGGTCAGGCTGACCCCTGGTCCTATCGATCATCGAGACTGATCTCAAGCGGCCCTGCTTTCAGGGCCTTTGCGGTCTTCGCCGACCTGGCCGGAGCGAGAATCGTAGCCCCAAACCCCAACCCTTAGCACACATGGGCACGGTCTATCAGCTGTCCTTTGTACTACATAGGTAACTGACTGTCGCCATATAGTCCCTTAAAGGTCGGCTATACTTAGTCGTACCGCAGAAGGGGCCTTAAGAAACACTTAAATTATTATCTAAAGATTTTCTAACCTTTGAGTACATGCTTGGGAAACTAACTCTTCCCAGGCAATTGTTAATCAAAGATCTAGGAATTCTGTAGGACTCTATATTTAGATTCAATTCACATGTATACGAGGTATGTAGTAGAGCTTCAAGAATGTTGGGCTTTGTCTTGAGAAATTCTCATCACATACATAGTATCTTAATAATTAGGTTGAATCAGGATCTCTCACCTGAGCGTCATATGGCACGCTTCGAATATTCTCAGATTAGAGAAAATCCAAAAGAAATTTAATACCCCCGTCCGATTATTATTGTTACAATCTGCCCGTTTAAAGCTGACTCCCGGACTTATGGCTGGCGACCTGACCCGTATTCGAAGAGCCAAGCTTACCTGCAGGACTACAGTCACAGTCCTCTGACGGGTCTCCGCTAGAGATCGCATAGTCTCATCTAAGTGGCAAAAACCCGCCTCAGGATTAGGACTAGGCCACTTAAATACAATAAAAAAAACATATTTTATACTTATTTTAACCACTATGTAGAATATGTTTGTTATGCGTGGTTATTTATTTGTCACGTAAATAAATTTATGTTTACATGAAAGGTAATGGATTTTAAAAGGGATTCAAATGTCTTCATACGTAACCTTTGGAAAAACGACAATGGCGTGACCCGCTAGCATTATGGGGTAACAAACAATTTAATTTAAAAGCAGTCATTACATAATATGCGATATTAGATATGCTCGCCGAGCGCTGAAAAAAGGTTATGCAACACTGGTTGTATTGAGAGACATATATATCTACGAAAATACATCGTGACGTCAAATATGGTTTTGACGTCATTCCATTTATCGAAGATATTCGTCGTTCCAATAAAACGTACAGGAATTTAAAAAATGTCTACCATCACGCCACGACAGTGGTCGCCAAACGTTCAAGACAAATAATATAACAATAAGTTTTCGTTTGATTTAATTCCAAACAATTAAAATACAAGAAAACCAAAAAACAGGGTTTTTATCAAATCTTGTACAGTTATAGGAATACAAAAGGTTACAACCGTATTTAAAAAAATACAGTCTTATTTGTAAGATGTCTGTCAGTCAAACCTGTTTATGTGCGTTCTTTTTTCATGCGATTTTTTTTATGCGATATATGAAAAAAATCCAATGCCAATTACGTTACATTTCCATTGCACTATATCAGTGATGGTGAACCTTTTTGTAAAGTGGATACAATTTCTGTTTAATATTTTTATTATAAATATGTTTTAGCCACTAGAAGATTTTTTTATGCGGTTCCTATCCACCGCAAAAAAACAGGTTTGACTGTATTAGAAACGATTTTTTGTGAACTCTGCATTATTTATGGATTATGTAATAATATCTACTCACGATTTGTTTTCATCTTTCTCTATCCACTCTGAGAGAGATGGATAAAGAAAATAAATGAATTCTAGAATCTTACTTCCGTAATAAAATCCTTTATTTTTTTATATACTGGTCGATTGTTGCAGTGTACTTTTTTTAAATAAATAAACAAAGGTGTTAAATAGAATTAAAGTCAAGACTTCACTATCTTGTTGTCTTGATAAAGCTCCACTGGTGGCCCACTGGTGGCTTTAGAATAAATTTAAAGTAATTTATCACGATTAAGGTGATAAGGAAGGTTCCAAGTAAATAAGAGCCAGTGTTTCCCACTTTGTATGTAAAACCTTTGTCTTTATTAATGCAAGTAAAACCTTTTTATTTTAGAATATGTTTAATTAAGTTAATTGTATTCTTTTGTCAATTTTAGACGCAAATATTTCTTTTTAAGCTGAGGGAGATTTTTTGCAGGAGTTCATGATTAAAATCCCATTTCAATTAAACTTTTATACTATTTTTAATAATACTTATTTATATGTTATCCCTATGTTTATATTAAAATTCGATTATTACGATTAAAAATGATAATTAGTAAAGTTTGAGGTAAATACATGGTATACAGTCAGCCCTTCTATAACGAATAAATTGGGATCTCGTTATAGAAACCAAGGTACCCATACAAATTTGGGAAAAAGGCTTTTTTTAATTTAATTTTGTAAATTGAATCATTGGCATATTTTAAATGACCTTGTTCTATTTTTAACTTTTTTCGTCGCGGTTTTCTATAACAAGCGAAAACCTGGGGAACATTATAGAAGGATTTATTGTACTTTATTGTACCCAGCGTGATGTAAATAAAATAAATAAATAAATAAAAAATCAACAAAGATTAATTAAAACTGATATAAAATATTATGAAATAAATACCTTGACATAGGCGTTGATGTGCTTCGTGCTTCCATTGTGCCTCTGCAAATTGCTGCACCTGACAACTACAATCAATAGTTAATTAGTACCTGAGTCCATTGATAATTATGCCATTCGCATGATCTGAATTTGACATTTACATTATACTCACTATGTACTTTGATTAGATCGTCTTTAAAGTGCATCGTCAGCTCGACCTCTGCGTTCGATTGGTGGTGCTGGCTCTTCCTCGACTTTCTCTTCTCGTCGCTGTAATTACCGTAATCCGGAGAGTAAGTCAAGCACCTTCTGGATGAACGAAATTCGGCGACGGGAGTGACGGGCTCGCTGATGACGTCTATGGAATCGTTACCCATCCTCTGCCCATCGCTATCATCGTGGACGTTGGACATCGGACTGCTCATGCAAAAACCCGAATCCAAACCCAAATTATTGCAGAACATGGAAGCGGGACTCGGTATTCCGCACTCTAGAGTGAGACCAAACATACTCCTCTTCTTCTCGCTAGAATATTGACCCAACATTATGCTGCTGTTGGAAACTCCGGAAGTCGGAATGCCGAGCCTGGGATACGACGACTGACACAGAAGCAAATCCCCTCCTTTGTTATCCAAATAGAACGGATGGCTCGTTATGGAATTGAAAGAATCGCTCTGCAGCATATGAATCGGAGGATTTTTATTATCCGGCGTGAAAGGACTGGGAATGCCGGCTTTCAACGTCAACCCAGATTCTCTCTCCACAGATTTCGTCTCGATATGCACGCCTTCTTCTCTGAGAGTCGAACGTTTTCTTCTGACGCATCTCTGGCGCTTCAAATTGAAATCACAATCGCGCGGCAACGAATTGTTATGCAACGGAGTGCATTCAGAAGAGCACCTCTTCCTGTTCTTAGGTAGCACGGTCTCGTTGTCTTTGGCCGCTGATAACCTATTTTCGGGCGTCCTCACCTCCCTCTCGCTAGAATTGAGAGAATCGTACATAATAAACGTTTTATCGCCATCGGGTAGATCTAATCTTTCGCACGGTTCCTCCGGCTTTACGACCGCACGCTCTTCACTCAACGAACGTCGCACCGGAGGTTTTGCAACATTGTCCGTTTCAAAGCTCCGCGTTTTTAATTTCACTCGCCTGGCGTGTTTCACTTTTTTCGTGCTCTTTAATATATCCTCAATCATTTTTTCTAAGGTTTCATCGCCCATCTTGGAATCGGACGCGGTTGAATCCTCTTTGAATGCGACGCTCTTTTGGCTTATCAGCTTGGTCTCCATCTCGATGGACACTTCATCGTCTCTCAATCCCATATATCTTCCGCGCTTCTCTATGTCTTTTTCTTCCGGCGATGCCGCATTCGCTCGGTTAAAGCAGAGAGATGCTAATCTCTTCGCAAGTGGAGATACTTCGGAGCACAATTTGGATCGTCTATGTCCGTTGAATCGCAACGCTGACATCGGCGACAGCTTATTCAGCAGCATGCTGAAATTTTCAGTGAACGGCATTAGATTCTGCTTCTTGTTCAGTTTATTATCATCGGATGACACTTGTTCAGCTGTAAAATATAGCGGGTTCTTAATGAAGACCCGCGATCCGATCACGGGCAAAGTACTGAGACTGATGGACTCGTCGTTTTTCTTGCAGGGCGAGTACTCTATCTCTACCGTGGGTAATGTAGCACCATGTATCAAACTTCTGGATTCAGAGCTCAATATTGATTTTTCTATAGATAATTTCTGATCCTTACATACTAAAATTGATTCGCTAATATTATTTACACATTCTTCACTTTTACACTCTAACGTATGACTAGAGAGCGACGTTCGTTTCGTATCATTGTCGCTCGAAGCATCTTCTTTGAAGATTTTTTCTGGAGATTCTAGAATTATCCGCCGTCTCTTTATAATCTGTTCCGGTGAATTTATTTTCTTCGATATTGGTGTCGAGAGGATTGAAGAGTTATTTTCATTTCCTTCGTTTGATTGGTATATGTTGAATGCTAACGCTTTGGGAGTCGATCTGATTATGATGTTTCTGGCTGATCCTGGAGTGTGAGATTTCGGCGTTATGTTGCTGACGTCCTTCAGCGGTGAATTGATGTCGAATTTTCTTAATGCCGTCAGCAGATCTTTGGGTGGGAATCCGGGAGTACTTCCCGCCATGTAGTGCAGATTTTCTTTATCGTTCAGGATGCGTCTCGCTTGTATCTGACTCTTTCTCCTGCATGACGGTCCACCTAAAGATCTCCTCCGCGACACTTTTGGTTTTGTGATACCTCCAGAATCCAAAGAGAGTCTCCCTGCTTGTTGCGGCTCTCCGGGTCTTTTGGAAGAGACTGCCCATTTCAGCATTTTGATCGGTCACCCCTGCAATTAAAAAAATGAAATTAATTGCCATTATTCTCACGGTGGACCAGAATTCATTGCCGGAAATGAAACTTAGCGAGTCAGCTTTAACCCTTCAATTACTGAGCTAACCGACCGACGACACGCAAAGTTGAGTCATGACCAATTTGATCGTACGCGACAAATCTGATCATGGTAAAAGTGTACCGAAAATGGGATTAATTCGTGCGAGCTATAATTTAAAAATAATTTTCTACGGTTATGAAAACTAGTATTTCCCCCCCTTTATGACTTAAAAAAAAAGTTAGCTAATTATATCCACAGGATGTGCGTGCGTTCGACTTTTACAACAACCAGAAGTGAAAACTTTGCAGTTAAACTGGACTTGATTAAGAGTGGTAATGTGTGAAAGAATTTAAACGGAACCTGGACGTTTTTGATCGACCCCTTTTACTGTTAAATTGGCTATAAATTAAAACATAGCACATTAACGGGAACACATGTGTTTGAAATGCATTTTAACCGTTTGAATATATTTAGAATGTTTAGAATATCCTGTTAAGGGTCGTTTCGGACAAGAATTACAGGAATTACAGCGCTGACCGTCATCTTCGTTTATTGTTTTTTTTTTGTAAAATTGACAATAGGGCATTGGTGTTTGTTATTGCTCACAGGTGTCTATCGTAATTTTTTCAACACATCCTGGCACCGAAACCAATTTAAGGAGGAGAGCACAGGTGTCCTGACACGGTCAGGTGCAAGACCAATAAGACAAGGAGGCACGTGCGTTCGCTTCACAGCACATTAAACACATGTCAGAGATTAACTGCAGAACTATCCTGCACAATAAATAAAAATAATTATTTAATAATAAATATATTTTTCCGTTAAATATTAACTGACAAATCAAGTCAAATAATCACGTGCTGATTTTGTACGACAAGTTGTCAATTATTTTATTATTATTTTGTTATTTGAAGGGCGGTGCAGTGTCGACTGCTATTATTTTAGTTCATCTGCCACATTGTTAAGTCATTTTATGAAATTATACATTGTTTTGTATGGCAGGTGGCACTGGAGGAGGGGCCGGAAAGGTCGCGCCGAAAGTCTGTCGGAAGGACAAGTGCCCTTTATTTAAAAATAATTACATATTAAAGAAAAAAACGTACAAATACCAACAAAAATAATATATGTTAAATAAATATCGAGTAGCTATAGACTGATTTCGAAAGAATAATTTATTTATTAATAATAAATATTATTATAATATTTTTTATTAATAAATAAATCTTTTTTTATATTGATCGCCGTAAAAATGTATACTACAGTCAACCCTCTTATAACGAAGAAATCGGGAGCACATTATAGAGATCTGCGTTATAGAAGCCAAAACATTTTGTGTGGAGTACTTTTCTCATAGAACGTTATAGAAAGGGTTTTTTTGTAATTCTTAAAAAAATCAGCTGGAATATTAGAAAAAACGTCTTAATGGTTTATTTCAAGTGCTTTGTGTGACTTTCCATTCGCATATTTTAAATAATATGTTTAGTTTGTTAACGCACGTGTGTTATATTTTATTGTCAACGAAAACGCATTGACCTTTATTCGCGCGGCAATGCATATTATTTGGTCTTAAAAAAAATACGCTCTAGATCAGTGGTTCTTAACCATGCTGGAGGTACTGAAACCTACCAGTTTCATATGCGCGTTCACCGAACCCTTATATCATACGTCATATCATTTTTCATAATATCGTACAATAAATCGGGTGTGTGTTTTGACCTCCGCCGAACCCGGGAGAATTACTCACCGAATCCCTGGGGTTCGATCGAACCCAGGTTAAGAACCACTGCTCTAGACGGAAGCGCTATAGGGGGGACTGTCGAGCTCGTTTTAGAAAAACTACGATATAGCAGAGAGCGTTATAGGAGAATTTACTATATTTTATTATGTTTCATAAGGACATACAAGTGTTTTCTATGATTTTCAGTCAAAATATTTCAGATAATATATTTTTTTAAACAAAATTAAAATGTATACATCTGTTATTTGATAGAACAACGATATATCGTTGTTTTTTTATTGTGTTAATGATACACGTCTCTTAGATTAACATAATTAACATAAAGTTATCCGGGTTAAAATAACGCTATACTTTTTATAATCTCTATCGCTTATGAATAAAAATAAAAATAAATATCTTTACTCTATATATGCTAAACAACGATATATCGTATTTCATTAAATAATTATATTAGTAGTATGAAATCTTTTTAATTATGGCATATAAAGGGTTAAAAAATTGTAATTGAATTCCCGTAAGCCCTACGTAAACGAAAGCGTTTATTCTCAGACAGTGTCACTAAATAAAATTGAAGCTTAATATTTTTAAGCTTAATGATTTATTTTTGGTATTGCAACTAATCTACCAATTTATATAACAAAATGTATATTTGTTACTGATTTACATGAATTAATCGATTATATATGAAAATATCTTCACCTCGTCGTTATATTCGATCCGTCACGGCGACTCGAAACCAACGGCTCTGGCCGATGGGGTATATTTTGTATGAAATTCCCGGCTCGTCTCATGTGTTTTCATCACTTGCACAGCACGATGTTTTTTCTCGATCGTATCCGATACAGAGCGATAAAAAAACATCAAAAAATAATTAAAATAAGTAAAATTAAATTATTGTTTTTTTTTCAAGTCAATGGTTATTTATATTTATATTCTTCAGACTATTTTCGACAAATACAAAAAGTATGGGACACGTAGGATTTATATTAAAAGGGTTATTCGAGAAAAACTTGGGGTCCCATATAGACCCCATCGGCACTGCTAGGATATTGAAGCGTATGGCATATTAAAGGTGATTTTTATCATTTGTATGAAACCTATTTAATACTCGATTGATTGTATCACTCCTGGCACTTTATTGTCGCTCGTAAAAAATTCACTCAAACACTTAACTCCCATAAACAAAAGCGTTCGACTCTTAACCCCTGCGCGACTTGCGAATTTTGTTCACCCCGCGTGAAATACAATAAAATCGCACACGGGCACTTATATGCATATTAAATCATACTCATTTGTATTTCGATTATTGTTATACGTCTCGCGTGCACGTGTGTTTTATAAGCAGACTTATTAAAATTTCAAGTACACGCGATCACCCTAGATTCTTATAAAATTATTAAATTTTGCATTAGGCCAAGGTGAAACGCGTTACAGTAAAACCCTGCTTTTACAGGGAAGTTTTTGAAGGGACCTATTAAAAACGTTATTGGAAATCATCAGTTTGGTACATATATTTGTGCTGGTTTACAGCTCTTTCGATCTTATAAAACGACAAGAAAGTTTCATCCTTTTTCAATGCTAGTAAAATAGCTGTTATGGCCCTAAATATGCCTCATAGCATCTTCTTTTCTTCAAATGGGTGTATTATTACCTCTTATTCAACAGATGATCTATGCTTTTTAATTCCCTGCATATTGTCGATAATGATAACATATAAAAACGCGCATTTATTTAAATATGTTTAAAAACTGATTCAAATTTTCAATATTTCAAACGTAAATTGCGGGAAATAAAAAAACGTAAAGGCGCTGGAGCAAGGGTTTTAATGTATTTCAATTCAAACATTAATAAAAATGATTGATACACATCGAAAATGGCACGATTTGACATAAAATATTAAGGGGTTGACGTTTGCACCTGCAGCCCGGCCGTAAAATTTTTTATGGGGTGATAAATATTTCGGCTGGTGAAACGTCAGATTCGATCAAATTTTGTCACCATTACTATTATTGATATTGATTTATTAACGTTTGAATTTAATTTAGCGTGGCACTCTTTGACCGTTTGCATATTTACGATTCAAATTCGATACGTAACACGATCGGTACGGTACAACCGGAAGAGTTCCGTTTTTACCGATGCCGAAATGACATAAGGAATGCGTGTTTGGTCACAGAGTCTGCACCCGTCGGGGGTCAAAAGGTTTATGAATTATTTATGGACCACAATGTGGTCAGATATGAGGACCGTTCATTATCATACTGCGAAACAAATTTAATATTTAAACAGAAAAAAAAACGTTGAAAAATCTAACAATATAACGTGTCGTTCAAATACACATGGTATGGTCGTTTTAGTGTTAAATTTGAATAAATCACATTTGAATGTTTGCAGAAATTTACATATTTTCATTGTCATCTGTCAAATTTTGATTATATTCAAATTCACAGGGCGAATCAGTTAACTTTATAAAATAAAAAGTAAAAAAAATATATTTATTTACTAAAAAACAATCACTTTTTTTTGTTTATTAAAATTTTCCGAAATTTAAATCTTTGCGTATTTCTATACCTTAGTTCCATTTTTTTTTGTATATCATTCAAAAATACCAATTGTCATTTATGACACTTATTTTCGTTCCCAAAAAAGAAAGTAGTCCAATGTGAGGACCGATTGCGTAAACATTGGCGATAAATGTTATCTCCCGCAAACAAATGTCGATCGTTTATAAATCAAATATTATGACTGTGCACAAAGAATATTAATCATATCGTGAATTTTATACAAAAGTATAATTTTGAGTTATGATCTGGATTTTATAAAAAAAATTACAAAATTTTTATTCCAAAAATCGGGAACCAAAAGACGTTGTAAGAGTCCAATTGTCACAATTCTTTTTTGTTATGATGGTAAATTTGTGCTTGACGTATTTTGACATTGGCAGCCATATTGGATGCCCAATATATTGCCTGTATAAAAAAAATCGTAGAAAAATATATTTTTACGGAATAAATTTTGTAAATACTGCAAAATTCTGATTTTTGTTATGTTGACATACCATTCTTTGACGTATTTTGATATCGGTAGCCATATTATATGCCTAATATATTGTCTGTAGAAAAGATTTAGCATTGGTTTACTCAATAATTTTTTACTCGTGGAAAAAATGTTTTTTTACAGAAAATAATATTTTAAATACTGTAAAAGCCCAACTGTCTTTTTGTTATGTTAGTATATATTTTAATGTATTTTGACATCGGTAGCCATATTGGATGCCATATTATCCGTAGAAAAGATTTGACATTGGAGTACTTAACATTTTTTTCTCTATTTTCCTGTTTTATTTTTTTAATTTTTATCAGAGCATTGAGTCGGAAATTAATCGAAGACCAAAAACTTATAAAAACCATTTTTTTAGCTCGTAACGAAATACTGAAAGGGAATAACTATTTTTTTTTTAATAATTTTTTTACCAGAAAAGAAACTGTTTTTTTTTTAATTAAGCCAGAACGAAAACCGAACCGAAATATAACGGTTCGAAACCCTGGTCTTATCATTATTGAAAGAATAAAGAAAAAAAGGATATTTTTTTTTTTTTGTATTGTTGCTCAATAAAAATACGCGTTAGATCCAAAAGCTCAAAAAAAATACGCTTTAGCTCTAAAAAATACTATTTTCTGCCTAAAATGTTACGAAAAGACTTATTCGGACAGCTTAGCATTTCCATATGTGATTATATTAATTATTATTCTAATAAAATTGTTATTATTTTTATGATTAGGATTGAATTTTCACCGTTTTTGTACTCAAGTTGATTTATTTGACATTCAATTTACAAAAAATAGTTAAAAATGAAGTTAACCGATTTTTCCTGTGTACGGCTGATGTAATATTATTGACATGTGGCTTTTTACTAAGCATAAAGCCATAAGTAACCCCTAAGTAGACGCACGCGTTCCGTAAAGATCCTTGTCTATGCAAATAAGACCGACAACCACAAAACATATGGCGATACCGGAATTACTTATCGATATCGCCGACACTATCATCTGCTTAGCGAGGGACATTCTAATAAGTCGCCATATATATTTTTTCAAATTATTATTATTGAGAAAATCGAATCGACAATAAACGTCATTGTTGAGCGTCTGAAACGCGTTACAGAATAAATCTTTCGCACACACTCGCCGAATAGACAGACGGGCAGACTCCATTGTTGTCTGAATAATTCCTGTTTTATCCCAAAAGTCTCTTGCGAAAATGGGGTTGCGCAATTCGAGAGCAGGGTGGCAACGAAGCATCCAGACACCGATACGTTCGATATTATTTCGCAGGGGGACACGTTCGATATTTAATTTTATTTTCTGCTCACCCTGTTGCACAACACAGATGATTTCCTATCCCCATTGAAATGCTAAATTCCGTGGAAGCATTGAATTTTAAGGAAGCATTGTCCGTGGGAGACGAGAACCGGAGCAAGCAAGCTGCGGCCCTTTCCATTCCACACCCCGGCCCTATTGTTGTTCCATTCTTATGCAATTTTAGGGCAAAACGGCGAAACGGCTTCCGCGTTCCTAATCTCGGGGACTCAGCTGTCGTATCGTGTGACGGCATCCAATTATTTGTCCCAGAACACAGCTTTGAAGGACACGACCGGATAGGGTCAAGATCGGCGACCGTGAAAACTGGACCAGTCTTCAATGATGCCGAAAAAAATCAAATTTGCAAGATTTAATCTCAAAAAATACTTTGATACTTTAAAATAGGGCGTGGAACTAGAACCGAACCGAAAAAAACATAGATCCTGCACACTTCGACCGTGTTATTGTATCCATTAATTTATTATGCCAATTAGAAAAGAAATACATTGTGGCAATTGGCAATGGACTGAGAATCAATAAGACCAAAACAAAATATATGCCCGTACGCTAAGGACGAATCCTTGAACCTCTGAGAGTCGAAGAGTATAGCTTCGAGGCCGTCCAGGAATATACATATCTTGGCTCACTTATTACAAAAAATAATGACGAATTACATTACGAATAACAATGAAACGAGTTTGGAAGTACGAAGAAGAACCATGCTGGCAAACCGGTACTACTTTGGTCTTCAACAGAATATATGGTCAAGATTCCTCTCAAGGAAGACTAAATCAAGCTCTATATGACCATCATCAGAGGCATCTTGACATAAATTCTTTATTCTTCAACCATACACTTTCAACTACAATTATTTACCATATCTTCATTATTAATAATTAAAAACCATAATATTACAAAAGTATTATAAATAATAACAAAATATGGCTGAGGTTTTTCTGGAGGGCCCGCCCTACGGTGAGTCTAAATGTAGACTCCCTCTGACGAGCCATTGTAGCAACTATCGCATCTAAATACTCCTTAGAAATGCAGGTGACCTACACCTAAGAGGGCAAGGGTAATATGTTAAGGGAGGATCTTGCTCCGATCTGGCCGGCGTAAATCACAAAAGCTCTGTAAGCAGGGATCGAGGAGATAAGGTCCTGGTGACAGCCGGGAAACTTACTAGATTGAGCATAGTCTCTCTTTCATAAGAAAACTCCGGACATTCCCAAAGAATGGGTTCTGATGATTCTTCATTGAAGTCACAAAACTCGCAAGTCGGGTCATCCCTGAGGCTCAGACGATGAAGACTGGCGTTAAAGGACCCATGTCCCGTGACAAACTGAGACACGTAATGGTCAGGAACAAACCAATGCAGCTTAACTCGAGCTAGTATGTTGGGAAAGAACCGGAAACCAGTTCTTCCCGTACTCTCAGAAAACCAACGGGATTGCCATATCTTTAACGCAATACTATGGAGTATCTTATTGAGTGCGGCTTGGTCCAAAGCTTCGACCTCGATCGGGAGAATGTCCTGGTCCCCAAGACGTGCTCGATAGCCACGGGGGATCAACCAGCCCGCAGCCCGGATCTGGATAAAATCCGATAAAAAATATTGGCGTATGTTACGACGGGTATAAATATGCATCTTAAAAGGTGGATCTGATGTTAAGCCTTGACAAAACAAGATGAGCGACAACAGGACATCCTGGAGAGGAGGATTTTGAGACGAATATATGGAGCTGTATTCAACGTCAACAAGTATTCCCGTCCCCGGAGGAAAGAAAGACCAAGGCTGAGGTGGTTGGACTGTGCTCAGAGGAACACTGCATCATGAGACTTGCCGGAAGATGGAGCGACGTGGCGGTAGACCGGACAAAATGGAGAAGGATTTTGTTTGTTGTGATGATAATGATGATTATGATGATGATTACAAAATAAAAAGTAAATTATTTTTAATTAAATTAAAACATTTAATTGAACCGTAACGGAAATGATAACGGTTCAGAGCCCTGCTTTAAAATACATAGTTTGACGACACCTGCAAATTCTTGCATCATTGAGCACTCAGATCCGATATGACCCAACACTAGGTGTCATTGTTTACCCAACCGAATTCTTACGGAAGGGTGTGAAGATATTTGACCCTAAATATATAGACTGACTTCGAAAACGGATTGGCTGTTGCCGTCGAAAAATGTTTCATAAAATCATCACGATTCGATACTTTAAACCAATATGAAAGCTTGGATAGTTTATCTGATTAATACTGTAATTTGCAAAGATATACGATGAGTTATGTACCCAATTTCATCGTTCATTCATTATTCGAGGCCGAGTAACTTTCTTCTATTATACGCAGGGCCTCTGTCCTCTTGACAATTGCGTTGAAAATTTGATACGACCCAGTGATTTACCTTAGTGGGCGCTTTTGCGAGAGCCGAGGGTCAGGACCAAGACCGGGACCCGCAAGGATGAATAAGAAAACCGTGAATTATTAAAGTTCCAATCCGTAGACGTATTGAACCATAAATCTAACAACACCGGGCAATCGGCCATTGTCCACCGGCGACATGTGTTCTAGCAGACTCCCAAATCCTCGAGGGGTCCTTGTATATATTATTTAATGTGATTACATTTAACATTGTCCCCGTGGACGGAACCCAGGGAATCCCATCAACCAAAAAAAACTGTTTTTCGACGAATAATAGATTTTTTCGGAGAAACGAGTCAATCACTCGGACGCGCATTGTCAGATTGAAGTGAGTCCTCACATCGTCTGACAAAAAGTACGTGCAATTTTATTTCGAACACCGAAACATCTGGTCTTTCCTTAAATATTAAAAAAAAATTGAATCAATACGTTCCTTATATAAAAGACGCATTGATGGATTTGCACAATGCGAATAATTTTCTTTGGCGACTTTCCAAATAATCGATAGGTGCTCTAGATCAGCTGCTCTAGTTTTTGCCTTTGCAAATTCCTATCCCTAGAAGGGGGAACCCCGACTTTTGACAAGGGCACAATGATGTCTTGCGCAAAAAAAAGTGAATGCAAGTATTGCATGAAAGCGAAATTGAATGCTTTCGTAACGGCTCTTATATTGTACACGATTTGTTATATATGCAAGTATGTATGTACTTGCACACATGACATTTTGTAGTGTCAACATGTCGTTTTCAATAAATACAGCAATAAAAAGCGAAAAAAACTGCACGATTTTAACAACGTTTACAGTTAGATTTGAAAAAAGTTTGGCCATAAATACTCGGCATGCTAACCATCTCACGATTTATAATATACGCGCATTACTTTTATCCCTTTATAATAATTCATATTTAACAATGCACATTTTTTCATTCAATATAAATTTATTGCATTACACTTTATATAGTTTTCTAATAAACTACCGGTTAAACCTGAATTCTCATATATTTCCAATACTCTATAGATCAGCGATTGTCAACGAAAATTCAATATTTTTTAAGAAAATATCACACTGGTCATTGTTTATTTTTCATGCGAAATTTTTTCCGGTGTCTACCATGTCAAAATCGCATTAATGTAAATGCGCATAATAAAAAAAAATCGCTTTTGAATAGACATCGATTTATGGTTTTCTAATAGAAACCGGTTCTATTGAATCGTGCTAACTACTGTAACGTAAAGTAAGCCGCAAAAAACTCGGTTTTAAGTAAAAGCCGCGTTAATTTATTGCCCTTATGTCAAAGTTCCTAGTTCATATATTTTCATAAAATCGGAGGGGTGTGTTTGGCCGTCTCCCCTGTTTTGCAAGAAAAACTCAGATAAATTCAATCTGGTATCAAACAGCTGAGTTTAAATTCGTTTTATTTTCTAAATATTGTTGAGAAAACCAGATGCGTATTGCGCGGACACTAGGAAGTGATTCCCTGCCGGCGCAAAGCGGGGTAATAAATAATTGAATAATTTTAGGGCACGCAGGTTCTTTTTTCAAGTGCTTGTCCCAGTGTATTGTATTAGAAATTGTGGCGATGGGGTCCCATCGTGTCATTTCCCACGGGATGGAACGGTTCCCTAAAAGGTCATGGTCTCGATGGTACATATTTGTGTTACGGTTATTCAATAGTTAATTTAAAAACCTGATGTCTAACAATATCGCTCATTACAAAAATATAGCCATTTTTAATATCGTAATTAGATTATAAATGTCGGATTTGTGCGCGTTGATGAAATGTCGCGCGGTGATGGACGTTTTATTTGTTGTTACGTTTGATAATTTCATGGGCGTTAATTGCGCCGTTGGGGCCGCGCGAATCTTTTCGCTTTATAAATAAGATGGCGATTTGACAGTTGCGCGTTAATCATCTGCGGCGTTCTGGTGAGTTTAACTTTGACAAATTTTTCGATTCAACCTTTATCGCGCCGGGGGGAAGACGCTTGTTTTGTCTTCTTCCGCGATTTATATTATTTTTTTTTGCTTTTCCCAAATCGGACACATACACAACAGTTAATCAAAAAAGAGTACTGCCGAGGTCCCATTATTGTGTTCAGGTAAGCAGATGTTACGGTGCATCTAGATCGAGTCTTGCACAATTCGTTATTATCATTCCTTGGGGTTGAAAAAAAAATACAAGTTATTGTTAAAAACGAAAGCAGAGCGGTTGCCTTCACCAATTTGGAACGACCAACCCTCTTGAAAGTGATGGCGTGATCGCCTTTTGCAAAAAAAAAAAAAATAACAATCACCAAGTCCCCGATGTGAACTTCCCGATCTGATTATTATTTAAAATATTTTTTCAAGGAAATCGATACGACTTCAGTAAGGGTTGATATATTACAACAGCTGTGCTTTATGCTTGGATATAACTACTATGATTTTCATTATTTCTAGAAATCATCCTTCGCAGACGAAGTTAAGTTAAATTCGTCTGCAAATCTTCATTATCATTGAATCCATCGATCATCAGCTCAGTCTTTGAATTGTTAATCTATGTGAAATTTTAGATGCATGAATTATGCATCAGTTTAGATGGATGCATTCCTCTGGGTGAGGATGAATTGAAAAAAAATATATATAGGGGTACATACATTTTTTTTGCTCTCCATAAAAACTGTAACTCGGGGGGTGATCTTCTTTGAGACATTATTTTTTTTTAATAATAATGAATGCGCATAAAATGCGAGGTAATGAGATTCGCGACCATTCGTGCGTGAAATTTTTATATCTCCAAGTTAGTAAGCAATAAATAAAGAATAAACGACAATCAAAAGGGGGTTGAGTATGAAAATTAAATTTATTGGCGGCGATGTCAACTGGCACTCGGCCGGAAGAAGAAAAAGGGGTGTGTTTCTATATTTATTACTATATATGTATACAAATTTATCTAAAGTCTGAGTTGAGAGCGTCTTTGAGTATGGTGGAATTTCAATCTATGGTTTTTCAAAAGACATTTGTTGTATAAGGTAGTTGTGTTGATCTACGGGAGCGCTCTCTCCCATTATATTTTTTACAAACTACTATCTTTATCCATCCTTTTCAATGGCGGATTTATAAGAATGCTTATGATGCTGAAGCATTAGACCCCCCCGATCATTTAGGGGCCCAAAATTTAATATATACATCTCATAGGTATTTTTACAAATTTGTATACTATTCCAAAAATCTATTTACTAACTCAAAATAAATACAAATCGGCTATAAGATGAGAGCGTAAATTATTTGTCCATTTTATACATTACATTATACTAGGGGCCTCTGATATGAATTTCAGAGCCCCCAAAATGTCACTGTCACACAATTTTCAGCTTTAGTTTTACACAAAATAATTTTAGTTATAAACCGCTAAAAACATGTTGCTAGATATACATCCAGGGTTGTTTATGATGCTTGAGCATCAGGCCCGCGATCATTGGGGCCCCAAGATCTTACTCATTATTTTCTATTATTTTACATGTTAAATTTCGTATTTCTGTAGTAGATGTATTAAAAACTAAGATGAAAATCAATAATTTCAAGGGATAATCATAAAAATATATTGCTGTTGAGTAATATTCTCATAATCGTTTATACGCGGTTTGGCTCATTTTTAAACGGTATTTTTTTTTATTAAAAATAAATATCTTTTATGGATAATGTCTAAAATAGATGTTACATTTCATAAATAGTGAAATGATGTTTTTGCGCGCAAATTTCTGAAACTAATACGGTAATTTAAAAGTAATTTATAAAAAATATACATTTTATCAATGACAATAATGGCACAGAAGATTTCTATTCATGCAAATTTTTATTTACGCGATGTTTTTGAAATTTAACTGCGTTTTAAATGAAGGTATCAGTGTAATATACCATTTGCAATACAATAAACCCATCCTCTGATTTACGCCGTAGATAAATAGTGCAAAAATCCGCGTAAAAAAAGCAAGAAACTGCATGTGAAAAAATTCCCATGGATTATTTTTTTAACCGTGTTAAAACAATAAAAAATGCCTTAAATTTTTGATGTCTATTCTTCTATATAATGCAACAGCGATTCTACTGTTATTTTTTTCAGTAACTTCTTGTTATAATAACCGTTAACGATACTCGAGTGTTTTTTTATTTCCTTGATTATAATATATGCACTCAATATTTTTTTACGCGATTTTGTTTTTTGTCGATCTTTTTTTACGCGATTATTTCTTCATGCTGATAATCATTATGACTAGTATGAATAAAAAACACATTTCTTGGATAACACTATCATTTTAATCGCGGAAAAATGTAATAGATAAGCAAAAAAAGAATTATTATAAATATTTTGAAGTTAGGTCCGTATGCTTCTGCATTATAATATTGTGGGAAAGCAGAATTTCATACGCGTTTCGTGATAGAGCAAAGAGAAAAAAAATTACCATTAAAAAAAATGACGACCCTCATGCAAAACACTTGCCCTTTATACCCAACGAGGATGGCAAATATTGTCTTTTAATTTATTTAAACAGAGTTTATCACCAGGGACGCAACTGTATCCAACCTCCATTCTTCCGCATCCACTGTTTGATATGTCACATGTTTGAGTGGTAAACAAAGCATTAAGGGTTGTCCCTTATCTAGCAGAAACAATGGTGGCCTCCACCCCAAAATACGTTCAAGGATATATACAGGACCCCTTGCAGATGATGCGAAAATGCATCGACTCCTTTTGTACGGGTCAGATCTATTGTGGCCGATTTTTGAAAAATTCTAGAATTTTCGCTCATTACGAAGAGTGGCGTTTCGATCTCTGTGGAGACCGCGTCGTAAATCCCGCGGGCTCCTCTCGGTCGTAAATCTCGATTCCCCGCTAGGAATAAGATGTGTGATGGAAAACAAAAGGAGATGAAATTTACTACCGAAGGGGAAATCTACATCACAATGCGTTCTTTTGTAATAACACTCTGATCACCAGAAATTCATCCATCACCTGCTTTACTTCCTTCAAAAAAAAGACAGGAATTTCGAATAGGTAACGGAGGGTGACTGTATACATTAGATAGCGACGGACAAGATAAAACGTTATTTATTTTTGATATCTAATTATCTAATTTGGAATACGTTAATAGGCGGCTTATCACTACGCCATTTCTCTCTGCGCTCACACTGTGCAGGAACGTCGTCCTGTGGAGTAAACGGGTTTGGCACCACAATGGGTACATTACGAGTTAGAATCCTGTTTGGTGCCGAAAAGGAGCAAACCCGTTACCGACAGACTGGTACCGGCAATAATAATAATCCATTCAAACAGTATTTCGATACGAATATAGTGAGTATACGACAATAAAACGAGCATTTACGAATTTGTCTCGCATATTAATGCGGTTTTTGCGAATGACTGACCCCGTGCAAAAATGTCGACGTTGGGGTGGCCCTCAAAATGTCTTCGGGAAAGCAATAAAATGCAAGAATTCCCCAAACATTCTACGCCAGAGTGTAGAATTTGATTAATCCCTAGCGATTTTTGATGGATTCATATTGTTTTTTTTTTATTTTTTTTTTTTTTTTTTTTTTTGTGTAGTTTTGCATGCTCTGGTTTCGAGCAATAAGAAACAAATAAGTCGAAACCCGTCCCCATTCATCGGCGGGTCTTGAAAGCGATCTTGAAGCACACGGACAAGTATCCGAGCTCCATTACCTCACCCCAAGCTAACGACACTCGCAAATAACTATCAAATGATTTGGTTTTACGGCTGGTTAAACAACCAAAATGAGTCTGGGCGATGATGGTGCAAAATCAAATGCCCCGGCGACGATTTTGTGGGAATTTTTTTTGCGCGAATTTCAGTTTCGTTCGCCGATCCCATATATGGATCGAAGAATTTGTTCTTATTTTTCGATGCTGCAAAAAAAATTAGGCACCGGGCACTGGACCAAACAATCCTGACCGGTTTTGAATGTCTGGCCTCCGAGTCTGAGTACGAAGATTCCACCACTCTAATATAACGACCGAAATACTTCTTCGTAATTTAACTTATTCTACGGAACAATTAAACTGACAATACCATCCCATTTTTTGGCATCCTGTCCCGTTGTTACCAAGCATAGCTTCAGGATTCCAATATGTCCCGTTTTAAGAGAGCAAACCATCGGAGCAAACAATTTAAAAAAATGACGAAAAAATCTAAAAATTATCCTAGTTCATTGTACAAGACATTATCGTGTTATTGTGCTCAATGTAAGTTTCTTGTATGCGAATACTTCATTTTAACAAGGCCTAAACACAGGTGCCTTTAGAATGTGGCGACGCCTACTGAGAATACCATGGATCGCTAAAAGCACGAACGTGTCTGTCATGAAAGAAATGGAGAAAGACAATGATGACCGTCTTTCTACCACATGTATTAAGAGGATTCTTCGATACTTTGGACATCTCGCTAGAAAAGGCGATAGTCTGGAAAAGTTGAAGACCGCCACAGGCTCGACCGTGGTAGCTACGATACGAGATACGGAATGCAGAGGATCCTGGAGAGCCAAAATCCGGAAGATTCGGACAAGAATGGTCACGATCCTCAGACATGAAGAAACGCAAAGGCACTTTTAGTATTAATCAACAAACTAAATACTCGTTTATAAAGCAAAGACATCAGATCCATCGGTTGTCAGATGTGGAGAGTGTTGTAAGGAATTTACCATAGACCATGGAATTAACCAGCATTTAAGACCAGAAAAACATAAAAATTCTGATCTTACTGCCGCTACAAGTTCTTCGATGGTCATTTTTTTAAGAAAACGGATTCATGAACTTCTAAAGATCTGGAAGTCGCTGCGTCGCCTGCACTTATCACCTGATGCAAGAGAACCACAGCTTTCGCTCAAACGATTGTGCTTCTAAGTTAATTGAAACATCCTTTGAACATAAATATGGATGTCCTTGTACGACAACAGAAACCATTGTTGTAAATGAGTTAATCGCAATAAGTAAATTAAAAGATGGCCTCAGCGAATGCAACTAACCGATGCTTCAAACCACGGATCCAAGAAAATATTCCCTTTGCTAGTTCGGTTCTTTTTACCGTATAAAGCTACAAAAGTCAAACTTTTAGAATGGCAAGACCAACCGAGCGAAACATCAGACGTTGTTATGAATTATTTCATGAAAGTATTGATAGATAATAATTTGACTTAAAAATCGTGACACTTTGTGGAGACAAGGCGGCAAAAATGTTTATTTAAAACTAAATTCATCTCTGAGAAGAACTTTGGTAGAAATCGGAAGCAGAACGCTCAATAGCATTAAAACTGTTGCAGGTTAGGTAGACACCTATAGACTTTAAATGCGTTATTGTGGAAATGTTTTAATACTTTTTTGTCTTATGTGTTCGCGTGGAAGCTCTGAAAGAGTTTTGTAATGAAGTTGACACAGATTGTCACAAATTGCTAGGCTATTGTTAAAGCAGGTGGCTTCGCTTATGCCTGCTGTTGGGGGGGAGGGGGGTTTGGTTTAGGTTACAAGCCATTAAAGAGTATAGGTAAATACCTAAACATATTGGGAACCTTTTTTAAAAACACTAACTCTAAATTACCCGTAATAGCTTTAAGTTAATTACAATCGATATTATTGTCAACTTAACCACTATTGAGCGCAGATAGTACTCGGATAGGTGACCATTCTGAGTGACGTTGATTAACAGAGGGGTGTAGTGAAGGCTGAAAACCTTCATTTCACAAATAAATGTATTGTCAAAATATATTCTGGAATAGCAGTGCTCTTCAGTATAAAAAAATACAGCGTTGCAGAAAGCAACGGTAAACCACTGCACTATATATTCCCATGAAACCATGTCTATGGTCCTCCATTAGGGGTAATATGCACATGGTCACGTTTTTCAAAAATTAGGGAAAGTGAATTAATAGTTTTTATAAAAAAAAAACAATAATGATTATTAATCGCTTCACGATATTTATGCGTGCACAGTCAGCAACGTTCCAGCTTAATGGAACTTGATGTTAAAGATCGAGGGTCAGAGTATGTCTGTAGTTTGGTCTTGGAACAAAGTATTCTATTTCTTTCCCACTCCGTTTGTAATTTAATGTCGAAATTGCAAGAGAGTGGCTGTGGTGGTGATATAGAATATATGAAAACTATAGCTGCTGCAGCGGCGGATTTAACGCTTGAGAGGCCCCAGGGGCAATATAATTTTGAGGCCCCCCTTAAAATATTTTCACTACCCTTACACCTTATAATGTGAATTTTAGGTGTACGTTTTTTACACAATTTGCAATATTTGGGTGCATAATTAATTTCACATTAATTTAAGTAAAAAAAAAAATATTAGCGATCTCGATGTTACAAATATTTATTATTTTTAGAAAAAATCGGGGGCCCCCCGCGGGTCGAAGACCACTGCAGGAATCTATGCCAATGTGAATTATTAATTATTTTTGTTATGAAAAAAAAATGAATAATAAAATAATCGTTTTGTGAGCTGAATTTTGAGGCCCCCTGAATTAATGGGGCCCCAGGCGCGCGCTTTTTGCGCCAAAGGCGAAATCCGCCACTGATCTGCTGAAATCTATAGAATAAGAATATTGGGATTAGTGGTTTATGTTAAGAATTATAAATATTTGAATGGTGGAATTTAATTAAAATACCTAGATAGGAAGAAATTTAAAGCGTAATGGATGAGTTTATTGCAAAATAATATATTAATTCAAAAACATGACAGAAGTATTCGACGAGTATTCCCTTATTTCCAAATATATTACAGCACAAAAGTGAAAGATTGGAACACTGGGAATGTTTCAACCGAAAATCGTTGTGTTGAATTTAAAATATACGTAAAATATATTTTAGGACCCTTAGAAAGGGTCTTTTTTTATGAATTAGTATTTAAAATTAACGCCAAATATTGCAAAAGCAAATTTGTTCTTCATAAAAATATACCTGTTTTTCATTCATAAATAGAAACATTGGTTTACTTGAATACTATTACCTAAAAATTAGTAGATATCCTGTTTTGAGGAGAAAAAATAAATGGTCACGTTCTGCACAATAGACTTCCTATGCAGAGAGCACTTAAATATATCTTTGAGATAATAATGGCGACAGGTTTAATGTAATCCCAGACATGCCGTTACAGTCATCCCTCGATTTACGCGGTTTCACTTTAACGCGGAGGAGAAAAATGTTTTTTTTTAAATATGCAAAAATTAATTCCTATTGATAGCAATTCAATAAGAATTTATAACAACATTAAAAAACAGGTTAAATCTACAACATCTACTACTGAAGAAACATGTAATTTCACTGCTAGTAAAGGGTTGTTTGAACGATTTAAAAAAAGATACTTAACCCATAATCTTAAAACTCATGATCAATGTTTCAATGTTTCTTATCAAATGGATATCATTTAAATTTGTATGAGTTCCTTGCTTTTTTAACGCGGTGTTTGTTAAGAAAGTATCTACCGCGTAAATCGGGGGATGATTGTATATTTAATTAATTATTTTAAACATCTGTCGACATTATTACTAAATTTAGTTATTATTATCGAGGGTTAAATCGATACATACATCGCGTGTCGATAGCATATATGCAATTTGCACATAATTACTGTCATTTATTTCAAATTTGTCACTCGAAATGCAATTTTTTGACATGTGCAATTCTGTAATTGTAATGCATACGTTTTATTAAACACCTGGGTCGTTAATCATCCCATGGACAGCACTGTATTTACATACGAAAGCATATGTTATCTTATACGTGTATCAGATAAGACCCTAATTTAAAAAATGACACGTGGTAATTCGATATCTATTATTTATTTTTATAGGCGTATTTATTTCCGATTTCCTTTTTATTGTGGACAGAGAAGGGCATTGAAGAAATACATATAATCAATGCGATAAAAATTTCTATTGCGTCGTAGTATTTTTTTTTTTTTCAGTTACGTACAGTTTTTATCTGGACATGTGAAACTGTGTATAAATGTAACAACGACCATATGTCGACGTACATAAATTAGGATATTGTGATTAGGGTGAATTAATTTTATATATCTTTCTCCCCATGCAATGAAACAAATATATATATATATATATATTTTCCAAAGTAAAATATTTAAAAAATTTACTCACCGATTTTATTCGCACACATATAAACTTTAACGTTATTCATTCACATTCAATTTCATTATTTTTTTATTATTTATATATCGATTATTATTTATTGCTTATCAAATGTCACATTCGCATCGAAACACACTTTGGGATCTATTGTCAAAAACTTTGGCAACCAAGTTGCCCGGTGCGAGGCCAACTTCTAAATGACTTACCTGTATAAACTTTTGAAAGAAAAAATACACTTACCTGCGAAAACTGTAATATTGTCCCCCTCGCACTTGCATCTCATTATGCGCGCGCGAAAGAAACGGCACCATTTGCCACTAATAATTTAACCACCAAACATCAAACTGTGCATGACAATATAAAAATTTAACATAATTTATTAACAAAAAATATAACAATATTTTTTATTCGATCATAAAAAATCTGAAACGATCGAAATTATTTTTATATTTTTTTTTTTTTGTAAAGTTTTAGAATCGCAATTGATTATTTACATTTTTAAGTGCGTGTCAAAGTACACATTTCCATCTCGCTTCAACCCCCACGTCTACCCCTGTCAAATTGCGCGTCCGTCTCTTTTCGCCGCATTGTGTCGCACGATTCAAACTCGTTTTGCCGTTAAAAACAGCTGAACGAGTTTTTTTTTTCATAAAATAAAGGAGGCAAAATTCAAATGAAGTAAGTGTTGACAGCAAGAAAAAATTAAAATAAAAAGAAATGTCATGTCACGGTAGCTCAGCGCACATTGCGCTTTCGAGAAATGTCAACTGGTGTAATTGACTTTTAATTAAAAGCGCAACGGGAATAAATTATTGTCCCTAAATAATTAATTAAAATATATTTATCAATTTTATTTTTTTAATACTTCAATTAATAATATACATACAACTTTAATAGCAATTACAACCTAAATAATTTCCAGAAGTATTTTCTTTTATATATAATATTGAACCACTTTCCCTCATTTTTGAGGAACATGACCATGGAGCATGGGATATGATTTCCCTTATGGAGGACCATAGATATGGTTTTCATGGGAATATGTACTGCAGTGATTTCCCGTTCCTTTTGCACCACAGTATTTTTTATACTGAAGAGCACTGCTTTCCAGAATATATTTTGACAATACAATTTTTGTGAAATGAAGGTCGTCGGTCTCTACCCCCATCCCTCTTTAGACCAACGTCATTTATAGTTCTTCGGAATGGTCACTCATCCGAGTACTATCTGCGCTCAATAGTGCCTAACTTGACAATCATAATTTGATTGTAAATTAACTTCTAGCTATGACGTGCAATATTCCTTTACGTTTCTTTAATTTCCAGAAATATATTCCCAGATGTTTTTAGATGATACTAACAGTAAATTAATAATATTCTGTTTCATATGGATGCAAGTTGTCAAAATAAAAAAATAAACTCATAGACCTGAGATCAGATAGTAACCAGCCATTGACACTTCTTAAAAGTGAAGGCTCTGGTAGTATGAGTAACTTTATAAGAAGCTGGAGGTATACGTATAAGGTGGAGGATCCCGCTACGTAGATAAAATCAAAAATATGATCTACTCGGAGTTTCTCCAGCTTCAGGAATACATAGATAGATGGAAATTCAATAACGGATGGACTTCTAACGTACAAGTACTCTGGATAAACTTACTTTTTAGAGTTCGTTGTCCACGTCAGATCAGATCTTTCTCCTAAATCTCAAGTCTTTATCTCCTCAATGTTGGCAAAACGTCGTCATTTCGCGTTTTCTTCATCATTCCTTTGAATACAGAGGTCGAGTTATCATAACGATGTTGTTCTTGAAGAAAAATTCTTTTTACAAATTTGTTTTTTTCACAAGAAAAAATAACCGAGCACATCAAAACACATGAAACCTTTACGATACCCATGAAGTAGGCATCTAATATGTCAAGATATGTCAGCGACAAGTGTACCAGTATAAGTGTGACTGAATTTAACTTTTACATAGTTTGTTTTCTAATTATTATATCTTAAACTGCTTCCACTACTTTGACGAAATACGGTCAAACCTTGCATTTTTTATGCGGTATATGAAAAAAAACCTAATCACATTGTATAGGTTATTGCGTCAGCCAATTACATTAAATATCTATTGCTTTATATCAGTGATGGCGAACCTTTTTGAGAAGCGAGTAAAATTTTTGTTTATTATTTTTTTAATACTAGCATGTGGGTCATGTCAGTAGCGTCACTTGGAAGGGGAGGGTTATTTGATTTTTATTTCTTAATCTTTAGCAAGGATGTTAAGATTCGTCATAAATGTTTTAATACATCCATTAATACAATTAATCCATCTCCATGAAGTATTAAATTCATTTGATTTTAGTCTTGCATATGCACTCATTTTTTTGATAACGCGTGGGACACGGGTGCATTTGGCACACTTGTTTACCTCGCCAGACTAGTCTTCTTATACAGTACATGCACAGAAGTTTGTATACAAGTTAGATCATATTATTACGACTAAAAAGAAGTACACAAAATTAAAAAAATAAAAATTTTTAGCTCTTTTAAAAAAAAAATAGTCTGGAATAATAAATTATTCAAAAAGAATTCAATAAAATTGAAAAAAGCCTGAGAACCCCTGAATTCCAATATTATAAATAATAGTAGTATAAATATGATGAGATTTTTTATATTTATTAATTGTAGCGATTATTAGTGTCCAAGGGCATGCCATTACATTTTTCAAGTGCCCGCGAAAGTCATAGGTTCGCCATCACTGCACTATATAATCACATTCGTTAATTACCATCCTTAAAAGTGCTTACATACCCCTGGATCATTAAGGAAGGATTCACTTCAAAGCGAAAATTAAATTTATTATTTTTTCTATTTAAATATAATTGTCTATGGATTTTTTTATGCGGTCCCTATCCCACCGCATAAAAAATATAATTTTAAATGTGTTTCAAAAAATATTTTAGCTACTCTTGAATTTTGGAAAGAATTTTTTATGCCTTTTATTTTATTTGATCCCTATCCACCGCACAAAAACAGGTTTGATTGTTATTATTTCATTTTCTTTCTTTATATTCTCGATTCAGGAATCTAATCAAAATATTTTGAGTTATCCCCATATCCCGATATCCCGATATCCCCATTGTTCGATTTATGCGTAAATTAAAAATTTCGACATATCCAATATCTCACCCCCGGCGAAACGGCGCCACCCTCGACGCGTTGAGGACCATTAAACGATTATTTATTCGCAATAGAATAGCGGACTAATGAAGTCCTGGCGAAATGAGCAGCAGTCAACAATGACGGTTGACCCCCAGGGGTAGGCGCGGGCGCAGCCCCGGCATGCGGGTCACTTGTGCGCGTCACGCGCCACCGGTTCGCTATCCCTGGCGCGTGCATTACACCTAGCATTTATATCGGGTAAACTATCAATTTCCAAATTATTGTTAACCCCACGCGAATTGATAATAATTTGGACCCGCGTAATATTTCGGCATCACGGTCTGTAGAATTCCGAGACAAGCATACCCTTTTAAAAATACGTAGCCAAATCTAGAACGCATTATTTACCTATATTGAATTCTCTAGGGTGTGACGACAATGAATGCGAACGCTTGAATGCCGAATTTTGTCAAAATTCGAATTTGTATAGACGATGGGGGCGTGATGATAACGGTGATGACACGTACACATGTATTCAGAGCATTTAAAGCAGTATTAGAATATATTATGGGAAACGTAGTATATATTTGAGGGAAAACGTAGATTCCGGGTTAGAAAAAAAAATGAAAAAATATTTATTTAAATATTTTTAGGCTGCTTTACAGCTCGTTCGATCTTTTTAACCGAAAATAATGTTTCGTCTTGTACGTTTTCAATGCTAGTAAAATAGATATTAACCTTTTGCACTCCAATGTTTTTTTTTATAAGTTTCCAACAACTCCGAGCTATTTTGAGTGAATTTGTTAAATAATAATATTTATGCTACAGCATGAAAAAATCGGGTTCGGGCAAGTGTTTTAAAAAAATGTCGTTCGTTTTCTTGTTCCTTGATTTTCTCAATTTGAACATACTATACAATCCTTGTACCTCTTCCCTGGGTTATTATAAATAAAATGGGGAGTTCCATCAAGCCGTTGATCGCGATCAGTTGTTGATCCAGTTTGGATTTTTTCGAAGCGCGAAAATTTCCAATGAGTTCCATCAAAAATTGTTTGCGAAATTGTGACTTATTGGCTTTCTATTTGCTTTAGCTTCAGATTCCTTGTGTAAAATAAATTAATTAACAATTGATGTTTCAAAGCCCCAAAAAATTAACTTCCTCCACCACTTTAACGTTTTTCCCATAAAGTAATACGATGCTGCATATTGATCTGCTGTATCTAATCTGATTAAACCTTGAGTGGTTATTAATCCATAATAGGGCACAAATGTTGAGATATAGCTAGTGCGAAAGTCTGAAAATAAATTCGAAGACCTCATTTTGTATATTTTTTAGGATTGAATGCTATAAAGTTTATTTTACCCTTGAATGCAACAGTAGACTCGTCAACGGCTAAATTTTCTTCCGGGACATAATTTTCCAATAATATATTGTTTAGGTAGTCAAGAAAATTGACTGACTTTCCGTGTTCTTATTCTCAAGTCCGTGCTTCTATCTGTTATTGTTTCAAGGTGTATTGACCAGAAATTTTGGAAGAATCGCTTGCGGGTAAATATTTTACTGAAAAGAGGTATTCTTGAACAAAAATCGATCCAATTTTTTTTCACATTCCAGATGACAAAAGAATGGTCATATGATAAAACAGAATATATTTTTAGATCATTCAATTGCTTCAAACAAACAAAAAATACCAGGACAGTTATTTACACTTAAAAAAAACTGTCCAAGAAAAAATGTCCAGTTATACTGGACATAGGATCTGGTGGAAAAAAACAAATGTCCAATACGTCTAGAAATTCAAGGGGGAAAGCTACATTTCTCTTCAAAATACTTTGAGTTATCTCGAGCGCACAAAATTATAACAGAAAAACAAAATGCAAAAATAGCAATAGCTGCAAAAAATAGGTTCACGATCATATACGACCATTATCAGGTTGGGCGAATTTTCCTCCGACCTTTTCAATGATGATAAATGGATTTAGATAGTGCATTATTTGGCGGATATTTTTGAAAAAGTGAACATGTTGAATTCATCACTTCCAGCCAATGTAACATCTTAACAATGGCTAAAAAGGTAACTGCATTTAGAAACAAAATCGTTATGTGGAGCGAGAATTTTGAAAAAGGATTCATCATGACGTGATTTTGCTTCAGAAAATGATGTAAATGCATAACAAATTAATGGACATATAGTTGCATATTAAAAAAAAATGGAAGCAGAATTTTGTAGATCTTCCTAATATAAAGACAATGTTTAAATGAGTAATGAATCCGTTTGCTGAAGATGTAAAAATAATTAATCTTCCGATTACAGCTCAAGAACGGTTAATAGACATAAAAGAAAGGACAATGTTGGTGGATGGGTTTGAATGTCCTAATTGTTGGATGGATTTTTAAAATCGTGTATCCCAATTTAGTATGCACAGCGTTGAATGCAATCTTACCGTTTGGTTCCACGTACCTGTGTTAGTACCATTTTCTACAATGCCAATAATTAAAACCAAATACAGAAATAAATTAGAATTAGAACCAAATCTTCGAATTGTATTAACAGAGGAAATCAAGCCAGATTTTTCCGAAATTAGTGAACAACTCAAAAACATTTCAATTTTTTATTGTAATTTATCAATATTGTTTCATTTAAAATAAATAAATTAAAAAATAACATATATATTATTAGGAGGTATAATTTATGATTATTTTCGTAATAAGGGTACACGATAATGTCATCACGATAATGTTGAGGTCCATGTAATTTTGTAGAGTTTCGGTAGGATTTTTTTCCCAGCTACTTGTGTTTTTGACCAAGCTCCGTCGAAGCTCTCATGGCTAGTATCTTCTATTTTATCTTCTTGTTCCTTAACGCTTTTAGAAAACAATTTTTGATCGTTATTTCTTCAATTTCACCCCATGTCCTAACAGTGTAATGCATTTCATCTAAAATAGATACCTTAATCTTTGGGATCTTCTCGTCGTTCCAATTTTGTTAATAATATTTGTACCAGATTTTTGCGGTAGTAATGTTTAAAGTCACGGATTATTACCAAGTATAATACAATAGCTGCAGTTCACTAATACAGTTTGAAGGAAAAAAGCCAGTCAGTGTTATATTTGTTCGACGAGCAGGACATCAATCTAGGAATAAGATAATTCTTTTCTTAGTTAAGTTGTTTTTCAAACAATTTTGAAGTCATCCATGCTTTTATATTTGCACCATATTTTGTCGGCAATGCTTTTTGTGCTTTTTCAATTACTAAACTGAGGTAACTTCTCCCTGCCATCTAAATCAAAGGAACAGTTAGTCTGTTTTTACTTAATTTCCCTTCATGACCAGTTTTACCCTTAAAGGCGAAAGTCTTCGAGGTAAGAACGTTGAAAAACAGATATTAAAAATATATCTTGGAGCATAGTCCGCAATTAGAGTAGGAACATCCGTCTGCTTCCAATCTTCAGCGATTTCCAAATCAACACTTCGAGATTCCCCGCAAACGGATCTATACATCTAAGAGTGCCTATTCTTGAAACGATCTTTAAACCTTCGATATTTAATCAAGACGCAATGTGCAGGGTCTCATCTCGATTTGATGGACCGTATAAATAGCGAGAAAACGTGAAATCCGGGCACGTAAAAACGGGGTTTCACTATATATTATTTTTTACACGGTAGAGATTGGTTTCAGTCGCATAAAAAAAAATTCGCCGAAATAATACATAAATCTTATGTATATTTGATAAAATTTGCATAATAAACTTTAATCGCTGAAATTGGTTCTTAAAAATAATAAGCTCTCCACGTAGATTATCCTCATAACAAATTTAGTTTCATAAGTTTTTGATTTAGTAATCCTTTCTTATTTGCTCCATTAATAATTCGTAAAGTTCGGAAATGATGTCATGCAGAGTCGCAATAAATAAAATCTGATTCAGATAATAATAGTTTTCAAGCTGTTAACATTTTCGGCGCTAAACTTTTCCGATTAAAATCTTTATCACTCAGTACCTTATCGATTAGAATCTCTTATTGTTTTTTAGACTTAATATTTTCAACTCATTTAACCTTTTAAGGCCAGTCGTATTGTCCCAAAAGATTTTTAGCAAACAACTTGAATCATTTTTTTTTATTATTTAACCGATCCGTCACGACGGCTCGAAATCAATGGCTCTGGCCAATGGGGTATATTTTGTATGATATGAATGTATGAAAATAGACCCCAATCATTTCAAATCAAGAAGATTTTAAGAAAAAAATAGTTCATGATATATGTTAGTAGAAAAATCCAAAATATCGATGAAATTTTGAATTTTTCTACAAATTAATACGACGCGCAAGTGACGTACGCACAGAACGACAGCCCGTCGCGACTGAGCCGCACGCGACGCAGAGCTCGCCTCCCACTCTGACATCACTCGCACTTGCACATGCGCCACGTTTTTTCTCTCTCGCACCCGGTATTTTTTCGCAATTGCGGATAATAAAGGGCGTTGATTATTTATAATATGTATTCTTTAAAGTTTTTGACATATGTATTCTTTAAAGTTTTTGACATGTAGGATTTAATGTCATTTTTTTAATCGGATATTAGATCAAAGCTTATAGATGATTCTTATTCATTTTCGCAATAAATATCTCTCTATTAATAAATTTATTCAAAAATAAAATGAGAGTAACTTAAATTCCATTCCACTATTTCCAGTTAAATTGAACAGAGTGGAAAAGGATAATAAAATCTTATCTTACCTGGTTTAGAATTAATGCAGTTTACGTTTTTATATGACGCAAATATTTTCGGTAATATCTTACCTCTTTAAATTCGCATCGATAAGTTGGCGAGACACCTGTGTAAACGGATGCGTTTATTATCAGATAACAATTCAGAATGAATACACTTTAATGCCAAATTATATATATTATTATTTATATTTTTATTATATATTATATATATGTGATCTTTGGGGACATATACTCCATAAAAAATAATCAATTTATTGGTATATGATTTTTTTAATTATTATGAAAGTGAAATAAGTCAAATATATATTAGTATTTTTTTGAAATAAAATATATTTTATTATAAAATTATTTATAATTTTCAATATGTCAATAAAACGCTTATAAATATTTTAAAATATGGATCGTTAAATTTTATTCCATTTTTAAAATCAAAGTATATATTTTTAAATACTATGAATAATAATCAAATTATATGACAATTCAATACTGTGTGGAGTGAACATATTTTTCTAATAAAATTACAATGGATAAATGATGTTTCTATTGAGTACGAATCCCCCCACTGGATGATTCCTAGCTTGCATCTGTCATGCGGGCGTAAATGCATTTTACATGCGTTTTATGCATTTTCATCAAAACAACTTGTTATGCGTTGTTCATTAAATGTATATTCGTATGTTATTTTATGATAATGCATTAGGCGAGGGATCCTGGTATATAAAAAAAAATAAAAAAAACTAATCTGAATAAATCTTTGCGTATTATATAATTATGGCTCATTGTTCGTCGGATGTAATAAGTAGCTGCTGCCATTTAATTGCATACAATTATTTAGTATTTATGGTAATGTGACCTCGCGACAATAGTGGCACGCGGCGTCTTGTGCCAAAAATATCTTGAGTAGCCCAAACGGCTCTGGGCAGGTGTTGGTACTTGGGACAGGGGCGCGCACCCCACCGCGCCTTGTCACTCAGCCCAAATCACAGCCACCACAGAATAATCATGTCTTGAGAGCGCTACAGGGTCACAGCAAACAAACTATACATCATCATCTCGATGAATGCTCGATTTACAACATCATAAAATGATTTATTGATTATACAAGATATAAAACAAACTATTAGGTTGAGTCATTGAAAACTTCCGATTTAGGTAGGCAGTTTGTTGTTTGGATTTACTCGCAGTGAGTCACCCGATTAAAGGATTTTTCTTTTCACTAGATAGATAAGTGGCCTGTCAGTCATTAGACAACTATTTAGTGAGGTGGACGTTACAGCGGTGTTATTCCTAACCCTTAATATAAAGAATCAAAAAGTGCATATTCGTCATGTGATGCTTTAGGAATTCAAACAAGGCACTAGTGCTAGAGGGACGCCTGAAAAGTTAAGCATTGTATACAGTGAAAGCCTAATGAAAATAGATCACCTAAATATTGTCTGCAAAAGACATTGGTTGTATAAGGACCAACCAACCGGACCCTAAAGCCAATATTCATGGCAAGAAAACTTTATTGTATGGTGGGATCGTCGAGAAATAATCCACCATGAGCAGACGAAGCGGAAACTACTGGAAAAGCGTCCTTAACTCGTCAATCGGAAAGGCGTTATCCTGTTACACGATAACGCCAGACCACACACGGCAAATGTGACTCAAGAAAAAGTTCTGGAGCTCAACAGGTCTGTTTTGCCACATCTGTCCTACTTCCTTAGATCTTGCTGCTACGGACTATCATCTTTTCTGTTCCTTACAGAATTATTTGAATGGAAATACTTTCATTAGTGACGAGCAAGTCATTCAGGCTCTCGATACTTTCTTTCATTCCAAACATACCAAATTTTATGAGGAGGGGATCGATAAATTGCCAAACTTAAAGCAAAATAAAAGTAGGATAACAAATCGGAAGTTATTTATGACTCTGATACAAGATATATACTAATATATTAGGGGTACCCATAAGTAATGTCGTTTTTTTTGATGCGCCATCTTTAAAATAGTTTCCTTCAGTCTGTTAGGCAGTAAGGACGTGTTATAAGTTTCTCTTGTGTAGCGGCTATCTGCTCGTGGCCTTTAGACAACAAACGGTTTCTTTATCCCTCTGACGACAATGGGAGAGACGTGTCCGTCGAAACAACATCTGCGGAACTGTATACTTTTTCAATATCATTTGAAAATGAAAGCGACAGAGGCTTTGAAGGATATTTGCGAGATTTACGTTGACATATTGGATGTCAGGAAATGCCAGCGATGGTTCAGAAAATTTATATCTAGTGATTTGTGTTTGGAAACGAGCCTCGAAGAGCATAACCCGTTCAGGCGGATGAAGCAGTCGTGAATTCTGCAATTGAAGACGACCCGATGCTACCCATTGAACAATTATCGAAAAGGTCGGTACATCCTAGTCCAGTACTCAGAGGATCCTTAAGAAGTTGGGAAAGATTCAAAAAGAAGGTGTTTGAGTCCCACGCGCATTCACGCACAACCTCATGTTGCGAAATTGACGTGTGAAAAAATTCAGGATCTTGGATGGGTCACCGCGTTGCATCCTCCGCCTTCAGCCGATCGCACCATCTTATTTTACTTATTTCGTTCTATGGAACACTTTCTAAGAGATCAAAATTTCAATTGCTTAGAAGAGGTGAATACACCCCTTTCAGACTATTTTCAGTCAAAACCCGCAGAGTTTTACAAGAAGGGCATGGATAAAGAATTAGAAAAATTGTTTTAAATTTCATTGAAAAAAACGACATTACTTATGGATAATAAGATAAGGCACGTGTTCTTTGGTATACATTTCTTTATCAAATCATAACTGCATCGTATTCAATCCGAAATCAGTTCTAAACCTCCAGTTCGTATTGCAGTTGGCAACATTATATGCCTGATGCGCTGAAACTGGTACTGAAGGAGCGCAGTACGCGTTGACGAAGACGCAAGAACTACCACCGCCACTCAACGGACTGCCCGCAGGAAAGCTTCGATCCTGCATCATATTATGTTGATTGCCATAAGAGCCGCCGAAGCCCTGATGCTGCATCACTAGAGAGGCATAGTCATTCGGATAGAAACCGCCGGGCAATCCGTGGTTCAGGTTCAAGTTTAACAGCGGATCCGGAACCGCAGAACTGTTGGGATTAATCCACGGGGTCTTAAGCTGCGCAAAGTCCTGCGGTCGCCTCTGGGGATTAGGTCGCTCTGTGGGATTCAGCTGGACTTGGACCGGAGTCGGCGATTGTATTGTCACCCCACTAGGAGATCTGTGGCTAGTCATAGCCGAACGTTCGTTTCTTCGGAATTTTGCTCGCCTGTTCTGAAACCATACCTGAAATTTTAAATAAATTTAATTATTATTTAGCATTGAATTATGTGAATGTATCCCACGGTGCTCTGTGGAGAGACACAGTGCACTCTTTGTGCAGTGTGTTCTAATTATTGCCGATTGGCCACGTGCTCGCGGAGCTGGAAAATCTGCACCACTTGCAAATGCTTCAGCGATAACCACAGATAGCAAAACAATCGACTCTTTATCGTTATTTAATAAATTAATATTTAAAAAAAATTACGTACACCAATGAAACAAAAATGACAAACGCGTTGTTATTATTTTACAGATAAACTCATACGAGGTACTTTTTTGCGCGAAAAATGTATTTTTTTAAATATGAATCAATTACTAAATTATTAAATTTAAAAGGAGAAGAATTTAAAGACTTAAACTATGAAAAGTAAATAATAAAAAATACTTTTTCCACTAAATATGGAATTATGTTGACCACTTCTTCTAATTGCGATAAAAGTAAATTCCAAACAGTTATGAAAAAAGTCTAAAAATGTTTCGAACGCAGCGTAACTGGCGCTAAATATTTTTTTTTGTTTTAAAACCTACAATATTTTGTTATAACAAAAATACAATATTCTAATTTTGTATATTCTTTTATTACTTTTTTACACGGATTTTTAAGAAAGCATCTTCAAATTTAATATAAAATCCACGTCTTCATTCAACGTTAACTTAAGTTATGTTTTTTGAGATTTTTTCCACAACGTATCTACCGCATAAATCAGGGGATGAGTGTATCGAATTGCAAATAGTATATTATGCTTTCATCTTTAATTAAAACGTAGATAGATTCCGAAAATATTTAAAAAAAAAACTCACATACAGAAGTTATTGAGAAAATGCATATTTTTTTATTAATAACATTTTTTTCATACAGGCGGCCCTCGACTTCCGCACATGATTGATTCCAGTAAATGTGTGTAAATGTTAGTTGTTCGAAAGTAGAGCGATGTAAAAAAAACATATATTTATATATCAATCGTCTAATTCTTTCCATCTCTATATCTATCTATGAAGATTGTATGAGTCTTGTTTATAAATTTATAAAATATTTATATTTAAATGTTAACAAATAAATTAGCAAAACACAAAATACATCGATGTCAAATACATTATATGTATTATTAAAATGTGCGAAATAGCGAATCGTACGAAAGTCGAGGGCCCCCATGTATTGATATTGTTAATCCTTTCTTTTCCTATTCCTATCTTTTTTACGCGGATTTTCGCACAACGTATCCACCGTGTAAATCAAGGGATCGGTTTATTAAATTTCAAATTTTATATTATACTCACACCTTCATTTAAAACGTAGATAGATTCCGAACACATCGCGTAAATAAAAATCTGCACTAATTGAGTAAAAATATCCTACATCGATATTGATATTGAGAAAATGTATAGTTTTTACCAATAGCTTTTAAATTATTATATATTGCTATTCGTTTTAGAATTTCGCGCGTAAAAACATTGCGAAGATAAAATGCGTTAAAAAAAATTTACACTATTTATGAAATGTAACCAAATTAATAATTCAGACATTATCTATAACATATATTTATTTTTTATTGAAAAAATAACCGTTTAAAAATGAGTAAATCACGTAAAAATAGGAAGAGCGCCATTAAAATTCGCGTAAAAACGAAATCACATCGAGTGATAAATTAAAAATTATATTAATATCGCTAATACAATTATAGGTGTATATCCTTTTTAAAAAGAATGCTTAGCATTCTTAGTAGTATATCTATTTACCACATGATTACTTTTGATATCAAAGGATTAAAAAAAGATTTTTTTCTACTTGCATAGCTTTTTATCGCACATTTAATGCAATACGTATATAAATAAAGTATTTCTTACCTGAACTCTAGCTTCGCTTAAACATACTTTAGTAGCCAAGTCTTCTCTAGCAAATGCATCGGGATAATGGGTTTTTTCAAACACTTTCTCTAAAGCACTGAGTTGTTGACTGGTGAAAGTGGTTCTATTCCTCCTCGGCTTCTTTTTGCCCCCTTTTTCCGCAACTTCATCAAAATTACAACAGTTCGCTTCCGAATCTTCATCATAGCTTCTATCATCGGTACATTTGTACAGATCTCCTTTTAAATACACTCCAGAACTCTTAATATTTTTGTCGCTCGTTCCCAGATCATAAGTACATTCTTCTGAATATTGATTACAGGCAGATCTATCTGAAGCATTGTAAAAACCAGGCGAAGAGCTTGCAACCTGTGCGCATCTCTTCAACTCGTTCTGTTTTTTAGCATCATAAGCTGCTTCAGGAGATATCTTTTTTAAATTAGTTCTGATTGCATATTTTTCATTTTCCGGAGAGGAAGGCCTCGTTTGTCGAAAATATTTATTATTCAAGAATGCGCTGTCGCCTAAAACAGAATAATTGCATTAATTAAGTCGTTTGGGAGCTTCTATGGGAAGATGCAAGTGTTTTTTTTTTCTAAAAATAATTTGAACAATTTTTTCCGGCTGTCTAGTCATCGTCCGTGTAAGAAATCATTAAAAATGTGTTGGTGAAGAAGAAGTGTCTCGGGAGCCGCGAGCGCGGCATCATCAGGACAATTTAAAAAGTCATTAATCAAGTCAGAGCCGCGAGCTCTGTCTTTGTCTATTTGCACCACGTGTGTGAATCTTCCGCGAAAGCTAATTCTTCATTCTGCAATAAAAGTCAGCGAGGAATCGCGCGCGCAGCTTTTATGATTTATTTTCCATAAACAAAAAATAAAGATGTTTGATAATTTATGATTATTCGGAAAATTTAACTATTTTGATATCTGTCATATGTATGAGTTATATTTAAAGTTTGGACTAGAAAATTATATAGTTTTTGGATTGTATTACGTTAAATATTTTTATAGCAGAGAATCGCACCGGGTCCGACTTATGCAAAATTAGCAATCCAGATCGTGTTATAGTCTTTTTATGACAGAAAAAAATTAAAATACCTCAGAAATTTGTTATAATCCATAACAAAGTACGATAGATTGAGCTGCAAATATTTGGTAAAAAAATTAAAAACGCCCTTAAAATATTGAGTGGGTTTATGAACTATTAATTCACTTTCCCTCATGTCTGAGGAACGTGACCATGTGCATGATTCCCCTAATGGAGGACCATGGACAAGGAATATTCCATTTTCACGGGAATATATAGTGCAGTGGTTTTTTTTATACTGAAGAGCGCTGCTGTCCGCTTTCCAGCTTAAATTTTTGACCTCACCGCTCTGTTGACTAGAATCACTCAAAATTCTTTGCAGTGTTATTTTCGCTTAGTAGCGGCTAACTTGACAATCATAATTCGATTGTAATTATTGATAACTTCAAGCTATGACGGGTCTTTCTTTACTTTAGACCACCTGGGGGTCTAAAATCAGTCTGAAATTCGTTGTGTTGGGTAAAAAAAGTCGTTGAGATAGACCCTCCACACACGGATCGACTGATTTGCAACTAAGCACATTGCACACGAGTGTGACTAATTCTGGATCAATCAGAACAAAATTCTCCGACAGTTTTTTCTTTAGAAGTAGATATTTCCTAGGCAGTGCAATGGATTACTGGATGACCCAGGGTGCTTTGAACATTCCTTCGTCTTTCCCATTGCGTTACGATGGACCGTACAATCAGTTTCCTTACGTAGTTATGTAACATTATGTTTTTTCTAGAATATTGAAGAAGTTTATAATTCTTTTTTATTTCTCAATCTAAAGTATTTTTTGGTGAAGATTTGTGCAACAATGCAACCAGTTTTATACTAATTTAAGATCGATAAAATACCCGTCATAGCTTGGAGGTTATTAAAATCAATATGATTGTTAAAGTTAATTGCCAATAAGCGCAGATAGTATTCAGATGGGTGACCTTCTGAATACTTCTGAGTGTCGCTGGTCAACAGAGAGGTGGGATGAAGGCTGACGACCTTCATTTCACAAAAAAATAATTGTCAAAAATATAAGCTGGGAAGCGGGCAGCAGCGCTCTTCAGTATAAAAAAATAACTGCGGTGCAGAAGGCAACGGAAAACCACTGCACTACATTCTCATGAATATGGTCCTCCGCAATGGGAATCATGCACATGGTCACGATCCTCAGAAAATGAGGGAAAGTGGATTAATATCTTATATAAAAATATAATAATATGTAATCACGACTCAAAAAAAAGTTCGATATGGTTTCGGTTAAGGGCAAGGTGGCGAAAAAATTGCATGCTGAACTGATTTACAACTAGAGTTGCAAAATGATCAATTCGTGTGCGGAGGGCCATATACGGACATGTTAGCATAGTTCCAAATATTAAAATAAATACTGTTTTGAGATTTATATAATCCATCCGTTATGGCGGGTCGAAAACAATCGAGTTGTTCGAAGGGGGTCTCTCGGAGACCCCAAGCATTTTAATTCAAGATATTAATGAATTATTTTTCAATATCTTGATATTTTTTTAAATAGATTATTCTTAGAATAATCTATTTAAAAAAATATCAAGATATTAATGAATTATTTTTCAATATCTTGATATTTTTTTAAATAGATCATTCTAAGAATAAAAATATTTATTCATGATATGCTTCATAATTTGGTCCATGTTTTAGCTTTTTACTACTATATATTTTAACTACTCAATATAACGCGTAAATGACAACGCTCACGGCGATATCTCCGAGACTGAGTTCTCGCAGCACGTGTCACTGACACTAGGGACATCGTACCGTGTCAACAGCAACGAATATTGTTGTTTTTATTTTTTTTCGCAATTGCAGACAATAAAGGACAATGATTATTTATAATATTTATTCTATAGACTTTTTTTAGACAAAAAAGTTTGTGACATGTAGGATTATATTTAAAACAGGTATTCGAGAAAAATCAAAAACTTAGGGTCCCATTTTTAAGTATACAAGGTTTCATATAAATCAGATTTTTTTAATTTATCAGAGAGTATGAGTATTTTTTCGTGCATTGGTATACTTGTTTCTGACATATCTTGACATTGGTGGCTTATATTGACTGCATACTTTATTTTTGGACAGAAGACAGAAGAGCATATCCGATATTTGACATATCTAATAGGGAATACTTTGAATGGGACGAAATTAATTTTGACGTTGTTTAAATTAATTATTTTTTGAGAATACTTTGAGTTAGTATATAATGTATACAATAATTCTTAGTCCTTAAAGACAGGCATGCTAATTAAATTATATTTATGGATATCTACATACATTCATTATTAACCTTTTCCATTCTGTATGCCAGACGTATTGACCAAAAGATCCTTTGGCAAAAAAAAAACTCTATTTACATTTATTTATTTAAAAAAAGATATTTTATTGAATAGGATATCAGATCAAAACCTATAAATGTTTCTTATTTATTTTACTTTGAATTTAAAATCTTTTTTTATATATCCGTAAAATAAAATTAATCAGAGTAGAACGGAGATTTGAGCAAAAAATGTTTTTTAAAGTGTTTCTAATTTTAATTAATTTTAGTTTTATTTGCATTTAAATTCGTTCAGTCATTTACATATTTAATCTAATTTTAGATTTTCTTATGTGAATTATTTTTTAGCCTGTCTTAGCCAAAAGTGGGATAGAAGAATTAAATTCAGCTTTTTAATTTGTATTGTTTCTAATTTTTTTTATTTATACATGGTCATGTTCTACTATACAACCAGTGCATATGGTTCAAAATATGATCGGTATTGCTAATTAAAAATAATTATAAATTTTAAAAAAAATGGTTATAAGAGTTGAACTTTGAGGCCCCCGAATCAATGAGGCCTCAGGCGCGCCTCAAGTCTAAAAGGAAATCCGCCACTGCATTATAGACATTTTTCACATGCATCCCCATATATTATTATCATTTTTCAATTATATATTATAAAAAAATCTGCTCACCTCGTTTTTGGGCATTCGCATCACTGTTCAAACTTTCCTCGCTCCTGTAGCATCCGACAACCTGTTCAGAGGCCGCAGGATCAAACGCCAATTGTTCAACATACGCACCGGGTCCTTGACTCCTTGCGGCCACGTCTGCTGCGCCCCTGCTCATCATTACCATGTCTGGCGGAAAATCTTCGGCGCGCTCGTTCGGACAATGCTTCAGCAAGTTCGTCACGGAAAATCGCATCATTTGCGACGCGGGCACATTTCCGTTTTTCACAATTTTTCAGACACCACACTCAAAAATATTTAATTGCGTATTATGATTCCGTGCGACGGTCGATCATATTTTTTCTTATTTTATCACAGATTCGATTAGCGCGGCGCGTAAATCAAACAATTTGGCATAATGATAATTAATGTGCGCGGTCGCGGCGCATTAATATTAATAAGCCGGGTTCGAGTTATGTTTTAATTCGAATTAAGCGGAATCGCTTTATAATTGGATCGAATCAGCGCGCGCACGTTGCTTCGAATTAAACAATTAGCCGGCGGCGATTCCTCTTGTTCATTACCGATGTCTTGTAAAATCAGAGTGTGGCCTCTGACTGAGACGACACGTGATCGGGACATCTCGTCTCGGGGCGGCGCCCCTGCAACAGTCGACCCGCGGGCTGCATACGGTCCCGTAACCCGAATCTGCATCCGAGGTACCGAATCGGGATATTGACTATAACTCGGCGAATCTTGTTCATGATTAGAATTTTGACCCGGGAATTAGGTGAAAAATTGATTTTGGTAAAGATTGACATCAATAACAACTTTTCTTCCGCCAAATGTAAGGACAGGTACTCTCGGAAACTCTCCGGTAACCAGAGCTATTACTCTTAGCTGACTATGTAGATATATTTATCCGTCACGACGGCTTGAAACCAACGCCGCTGGCCGATGGGATCTATTTTGTATAAAAATAGACCCCAAAAATTTCCCAAAGTCGAGAATTGATCAATTATTCGAGAATACCTTGACATTTTAATAGTTATTTATAAAATGTATTATTTTTTGTTCGCAATTCCGGACTTTTTTAGACAAATACTAAAAAGTTTGTGGCATGTAGGATTTATTTTATAAGAGTTACATGCGAAAAATCAAAAACTGGAGATCCCAAACGGCACGACTAGTTTAAATAACGGATTAATTAATGACGGTATTTTCGCATATTTTTTTTTATCCTAGCATATTTATCCATATTTAGCGTTATTTTAATTGCTTTTTTTCTTGTTATTTATTAAGAAATAAAACCTGATAGAAGTCCTTTACAAAGAGCGAGAGCTTCTTTTAGTTTCTTTATTAATTGAGAAGAAATAAGCTGTCGTGGCTCTGTAATATTCGTAATCGACTTGAGAGCTCTAGAATTATTCCAGCTCGGCAAAACAGACAATACGTGGAGAAAAACAAGAACACATTAATTGCCTACAGCTGAAAACAAACAAGGCACTCAAAGAAGATGAGGAGGTTCTAGACACCGTTATAAGGAATGGATTTGTATGCTTAAATTACAAAATTCAGAGACTCAAGTATCCCTTTTTGCAAACCATCATGAAGGGAAAAGTAGAAGGCAAACAATGGTTAGGTTGCAACCATAAATCAAAAGAAGATTCTATGATGAATGGATGAATAAAAGAAATGACGTGACCATCTGAGAATTCTTCAGTTCTTCTTACATAGCGGAGAAAAACTGTAGAGAATAATGATTATAGAGACTACAGCTAACCAATGATGAGTTAAAGCATCATATTGGAACTCTAATAATGTTGGTTTTGAAAAAAACTTATGATACACACACAACTTAAGTCCAGACTTCTTCGAATTATTTCTGGAACGCATTTTTCGAACGAAAGACACTCACTCGCCGAGTGATTGGGCCTTACCAGGATTTTACTCTCCATACTGTGTTCAGGCAAGTGGGATGGAGTTTGTCTTAGTGTTCGCTTTCCTCTTCTCTAGGGATTCCGGCGTGACAAATCACAGCTAGCATTAACCTTGTTGCGTAATAGTAATCCGTTTACTATGGTAAGTACCTTTCCAGAGGAAAGGTCCCCTTAGTAAGGGGAGATAGAGGGAGTAAAGGCTTTATAACTAGGTCTTTTATCGACCTTCATTATTAAGGTTTTCATTCGCAGAGCAGATTAGATCTGCTGATAAGAAAAAAATATATTTTGATTAGAAATTGTCAATTAGTAGTTTATTTTATTAGCAAAAGGTTGCTAACCATTATATGTTTGGTTATGTGGCTAATCAACAGTATCTCAGTTACGTATATTTAATTGTTAGGGTTTTTCTTTCTAGGATAAAGATGCTACTGATAAGAAAAATCGATTATGTCTTAATCTCCATAAAGTAATTCCGTGTTTTTGTGGCCATGTCCGGCAAATAGAGAGGCTGTGGTATCATATATTGATTATTATTCTTCCGAATATATTTTAACAGACCTTGTAATATTTTCTTTCAAAACTACTTGATGTATTTTTATTACTCTTAAACGAGATTATGATGGAAAAGAATAAAGTGTATTACGACATAACATCAATAATATCGTAAATTGGATTGGAACCGTTGAAACACAGCGTCGGAGAACCCAACAAGTGATAAGATTGATAAATGTATATAGACCGGAAAATTTATTGCCGAAATACGAAGTTTTTTTATGCAAAATGGAAACGTAGTCAGTTCTGTATCGGCATTCGATATCTGCACGAATTTTGTTAGAGAATGCTACAATGCATACTAGATCAATGTTTATAGCATAGATATACCGATAGTGCAAGTTAACTGCAAGTTATTTACTAGTTTGTATTTGTAATAAATGCTAAGTTTACTTTAGTAATATTAACCAACGCAAGTTATATAATTAAAATCATAGAAGAAAATGTTGATGATCTCTGCGATGATGCTTCCTCGCTCATTAGATGATCTCTTTTAGCGTGCGGAGTCATTTTCACGACCACGCCCACAGGAGCCGTTTTCATCTCGAGAAGATTCGGTACATATAATTTAATGGGCGTTTAAATGATTGCAAAAATTGTATTGGACTGAAAAAACGACAAATTATGGCGCGTTATTAATATTTTCAATTAGTATACACGCCAAGTGATATTAGGTTTAGCGAACACCGGCGATAATTCATCAAAAATGCAATTTATTTTGTATGAAAATAAAACGAGAGTCAACATTTTCTTGCCAGGGCCTATTAAATTATTTAAAACGGCCCTGTATTCACGCATGGGCGTGTCTGTAATCCCGAGTCGGCCCACAGAGACACAGGAAGGCGGGATCTACCCAAATAGAATAATCACAATTAATTGAAGAAGACAATCGCCGAATGTATAAATATATATATACGGGAGATACCTCGATATTCGTCGATACATTAATCCATCGAAAGCCATTTCTTCCATCGGATTTATTCTTGATTAATGGCGTGTACCTTGCAGAATCCCCGTCTTTGCGATGTATATATCTATAACGATTTTATCATCAAAACACGTAGTGATGTCTGACAAATTGAAATATGCTAGAGATGTGTCCTGCGATCTGTACCGCTGATTAGAGGTGACAGTGACTGGTCGCTATTTTTATTGAACTAGAATCGAAACACTTCTTTACGAGTAACTGTCCTCGCACTTCAAGATCAATGTCGTCTCGTGAGCCCATCCCTGACATTCCTTACTATTTTTTTTATTAATAAAAATCAATAAAACATTTCTTCATTTTATTGTATCGATCCGATATTATTATTGTTTTCTGTCGGTGCATAGAATGCAGTCGAGGAAGTAATTAGCGAAAAATTTGCAGTAAATCAAATCCTGATCTGCGCCACCCGGCTGTCGTCGTCGTTGTAGGTGAACCACACGTGTCGCCGCCCCGGGACAGATTATTTATGAGCGGAACAGCCAATCCACACACCCTTCCATGTCTCTACCATCCAATCAATATAAATCATAAGTGCCACACAGTTTGCAACAAACCAGCGTTTCAAAAATATTCATAAAAAACTATGAAATTTTATATATCAGTGCTTTCCAAACTATTATTTCACGATCCTCTGCGTTATTATTAAAATTATGATAATAAATTTGCTATAATCTATCGCGTTCTGTATTTTTTAGTTTAAGTTGTTTAAACATTGTTGAAGATTAAGTTTTAGCTGAAGATTCTAGTGCTTTTTTTATATAAGTTGATCTGTTAGTCCACTTGTCCTTGGCGTATCTTGACATAAAATGCCATATTAGATGCTTACTTTATTATTGATTGACTCTTTTTTACAAGGTCGATATTTTCCAGAAAAAACTATTTAACGAAGCAAATTCTTCGACAATACATTTAAAAAAATGATTAATCCTATAATAAAAATAGTTATTCATGATATATATTAGTATAAAAATCCAAAATATCGACTGGGGCCCGTTCCCGGATCGGTTTCTACTCTGACACAGCACGATATTTTTTCTCGCTCGGACCTGCAAATGCGCGATGTTTTTTCTCGCTCATATCTGGTACAGAGCGATAAAAAATATCGCAACATTGTAAAACAATATCGTTGTTTTTATTTTTTTTTCGCATTTACGGACAATAAAGGATAAAGATTATTTATAATATTTATTCTTTAGACTTTTTTAAACAAATACAAAAAGTTTAGGACATGTAGGATTTATATTAAAAAAAAATATTGGAGAATAATATACCCCATCGGCACGCTAGGTTAATGTGAGTGATTTTGTTATTAAATCAAATCCATTTCAATTATTTTCGGAGTATACGATTTTTTCTGGAAAGTATAGACCGTGTAAAAAAAGAGTTGTGTGTATATTAAGGAATAAATAAATATTTTTTAAGAAAAGCGGAACCCCGATCTATCGTTATTTTCTTATTGCCCCAAAAACAACGGCAAATAATCCCACATCTAACATTTGCCCCCATTATTATTTTTTTAAGTGGATCACTCGAAATACAGTGGGTTGAAATATTTTGCAAAAATATTACGTACGTATTAGGGGGACCCGAAAGAAATCGCGCATTTTTTTATAACAGTAAGAAATAGTTACCCATCTTCCTTGTAGATTTTCAATTCCTTTTTTGAAAATAAAATCCTGACTCTAATTGTAATATTCGTGATTTTTGATTTCAGTTAAAAGAATGCTCCGTGGACCTGGAGAGTAAGTAATCGGAAGGAGTAAATGGCGAAACCTCCCAGATTAATTCCTGATTTTTTTCTTGGGTCATTCTTGCTTTGTGATGGCGTCCAATTGCGTGGCGAAGAATTATTCCCTTTTTTTTGGGATGGGAAATGAAACGTTTAATGCTTTTTCTAGTTTTATCTTTCTAATTGTTAACAGTAAACATCTGCAGTAATTGTTTCATTCGGTTTTAATAATTTGTAATGAATTATTTCTCTAACATCTAACTAAATGCACAAAAAAACTTTTCTGAATATTAAACCAGGCTCTGGGGTCGGAACCGGAGTTTGTTTTGGAATTCTTTGTCTTGACAGCAAAGAATTGCGTTCTTTTTTGTTTTCTTTGAATGGTACGTGCGGTTTCCAAATTCCTATTTTATTTGTTTTGCTGATGCTTTGCAAATGTGACTGTAGAGAGGACCCTGGAGATTAAGGTATCTGCGATAATTCCTCGATGGTTAATCGAGGATCCGACTCCACCAGAGATCCTAATATGTCATCATCAAATTTAGAAGATCGTCCAGATTCAAGTGCATCTTTTGGATTTCTATTCCCCGAACCTTTGAAACCTAAATTGACATCTACTCATTTAATAGCTTTAGAGACTTTGCTGGCATTTAATTCCTGATCGAAAAAAAGTAGCATACAACCTATCCTTCCTCGATATCTGGTTTTGACATTTTACCCCTAACAATAATATAAATTTTATTATTTATAAATAATGCTTAACAATACTTCTAAGCAAAAAAAATACAGCTGTACTTATTTCCGGACACAAACTGCACACGAACATCAGGTTATAAAATACGCGTTTTCTTTCGGGTCCCCCTAAACATTTTTATAATCAAATCCCTCGTCTGTAGCACTCATTCATTTGACACAAAACCATTTTTAGACATCTAAAAAACAAATCTTGATATAAAAAAGTTTGGGATGCATTGATATATATTGTTATCTATATATATATTTTTATATTAATATTAACAGGCGTATCTAAATATATAAAATTCTCAGAATCAGAATTATGTAATACTAACACTTTGAGGATCCGTGTTGTAAATATTTTGATAATTTTGTCAATAGCGGAATTGCCCTACAACGTCAAATGGTCCATGGCCGTCTGGCAATATCCTGTCTCCTCGCTGTCTCCTGCAAGGATCATTGCCTGTCGACATCCGAGGAATGCGCCTAATTGTGCTCAGGATGTCAACATCGTGCCAAAAGTGACGACAACCAACAGTATGTATGCGACTATAATATTTTATTCATTTGTTTTTTTTTTAAATAAAATTCCTGTTTATTCAAATGTCTAATGGCCAAAAACGGGCATACTCTCATCAAATAATGACGATTGTTTTATTATAGAATTATTTTAAATTCGTGATATAAATATATTTATTCAATAATATTCAAGGGATGTGAACAGCCTAATATTTCCACCCTTTGTATTCCATTGGCGCCACCCTGTCGACATTAATACTTCATATTTTTTATGTGTTCTAGAATGTTGTAGTTTACTAAAAAAAATAAGGAATAAATACATTTTAACATTGAATATTTCTTTTGCTAATTTATTTAAAAAAATAATAACATATAGTGGTTATAAAAAAAAACACTTAAATCCGATACTATTATCTATAGTATTAATTAAATTCATCTCTTGATTTAAGAGGAAAAATCTAAAAAAAATATTTTTAAAGCTTCCATCGCTAGAATAAATTATATATTAATAATTATGTCCCGTACGTGAATAAATTTGCTAATATAAAAAATGACAATAGTGGTTAACCTAGCTGTGCCGAAGAGGTATATTTTGGACCCCAAGTTTTTGATTTTTCTCGAATAACTCTTTTGATCTTTTCCACTCCGTGGTCCAGACGTATTGGCTCAAAAGATTTTTTAACAAACAACTTGCATGAAGTTTTTTATTGAATTTAGAAATAATACTGTTTTTTTTTAATCGGACATCAGATCAAACTCTATACTTGCTTCGTATTCATTTCCCCCAATTGTAATAATTGTTGTTTTTGTCTAAAAAAGTCTAAAAAATAAATTTAAATAATCATTGATCTTTATTGTCCGCAATTGCGAAAAAAAATAAAAACATTAGTATGCGTTTCTAGTTGCTCCGTACCGGGTGCGAGCGAAAAAAAACATGGTGCATGTGTAAGTGCGTGTAAAACCTTTGATCCAAAATAGCCATCGCCACGGCTAGATTAATTAAACTTATACTGATTACTCGATTAACGATATTTTTCCAGATTTTAATTGAATAATTATCTAAATTAACATTTTCTATGCCCTGATTTTGGCCATAAGAAATATCTGATTTTTAAGAATATTTTTATTTTTGATAATATGTTAAAAATATTTCAACTAAATCTATTTTTATTATGCTATTTTAAGTTTAAAAATTATGAAGTAATAAATATTAATAAGACATAAATGTATTAATACATAGTGCCCTTATTTTTACACGATATATTCATATTTACGCTATTATTTTATCTAAAATAATATAATTAAGTCCTCTTTTATTTACTTAAAATATTTTTTAACCGAAATATAGGAAGCAATACTTTAGATAAATACTAAAAAATTTTAACACATAATTTTCACAAATCATATAAAGGGTTTGAGTATCATAGATACTCACAAATCGCTTAACCATCGTGTATTGTTATTTGAAAGTGGTCCAAGTCCATTTACAATTAAGAAAGCTTATATATTTGTATCTTTGCATGAGAATTTATATCCGATTTAAGATTTGTATGCCGATTTCGACATGTATGATTTATTATTTCGTCTAAGATCGTATGCCCTTGTCCCGTTTTTGCAAAAAATATTCGCGTACGATTCGGGCAAAGTATCCAATGGTCATTAGAAAATGCCCGCGTGATTTATCGCATTGGGAAAAGCATGACGGCTCAGTTTCCCAGGAACAATGCCGACGGAAATGAATTATGTTTCCGCCGCAAATCACATTTTCCGCGGACCAGCCGCCGCCAACCATGCTCCCCAAACATGTGTTAATTATTTTTCATTGATGCGCAACCAGCCGCCGCTCTGTTAATCTTTCGTTTCCTCTTCCCGACACTGTATATATTTTTATTACCCCAATTATGAAAGAACATATTTTTGTTTTAGAATATAATACACTCTTCTTTAGTCGCACTCTCATGTTTGAGGATCGAGACCATTCTTATTCCGAATCTTCTTGATTTTGACTCTCCAGGATTCTCTGCACTCCGTATTTCGCATCGCAGATACTTCCTCTTCATCCTTGTACGTTTCCAAGCACGATAAGCAGGCTTTCGTTTCTTCTAGCGAGATGCCCAAAGTATCGAAGAATCCTTTTGAGACATGTGGTTGAAAGTCGTTCGTCTTTTTCGTTCCCCATTTCTTTTAGATCAGCAGGCGTCGCCAACACCACATTTCAAAGGCGTCAATCTTCTTCATCATGATTCAGGTTTCTACGCCGTAAATACAAATTAAGAATAACAAATCCTGGAACAAACGTTATTTTTTTCTTTTTGGATATCCCCCTGTTTTTCCAAATTATAGTGATCCGAGATACAGAAATTCTTCAACCCTCTCCAGATCCGGTAGATTAAGAGATATTCCCAATTGGATAGCTGATTATTTCCGTCGATTATCATCAGCTTGGTTTTAGTACTATTGATATTGAGTCCTAGTTTTTTACTTTCGCAGACAACTCTTTTGAGCAGATCGGCCATTACTTCTTCGTTAGTGGCTATCAATGTTGTATCGCTAGCATATCTTAGATTTGAATTTGTTTGCCCGCTATTTTAAATCTGCTTTCCTAGTTTTCCAGGTGTTTTCTCATAATGTACTCCCTGTATAAGTTAAATAGGTCTGGAGAGAATATAAAGTCCTGTCTCACTCCTTTGAGCACTGAAAGCTTTTCCGACGAAATCGACTCTATTTTGACTGTTGCAGTGTTGTTTTTATACAGGCTTAAGATAAGAAGCGCTTCTTTTAGCATCTTCTAGAAACAATTCCAATTCAAGCAATCAAACGCCTTTTTGTAGTCTATGAAACACATCACTACCGTATGTTCAACTCTTTGCTCTTCTCGATGATTTGACAGATATTGATGATTTCTCTTGGGTTCCTTTTCCTTTAACAAAGCCCGTCTGCTCTTGAAGTATTTTCCAACCAGTGTGGGGTTTCCAACGTTGATTAATAATGTGCAGTAAAATTTTGCTGGCATGTGAGATTAATGAAATTATTCGGTAATTTTCACATTTATTCGTACTTCTTTTTTTGTGAATTGGAATGAAGATTGACTCTGACCAGTCCTGTGGTCATTTTCCTGAGATACAGATTTTGTTACATATTTGTCATATAAGTTTTGCTCCTCTTTCCCTAGTTCTTTTAATAATTCTGAAAAAATACCGTCATTGCTGGGAGATTTGTTGTTTTTCAACTTCTTCAGTGCATTTTTGATCTTGTTTATCATAAAATTATTTAATTTAATGGGTCTCACCAGGAGATGCAGGAACCAAATCGACTATATCATGATTAGGTCGAGATGGAGGTCATCTGCATGCGACACGAAAACATACCCAGAAGCAGACTCTGAAATGATAACCTTACGAAAATAATAAAAAAATAATCTAATCTTTCACTTGACATCAAAGAAAATTGGAAAAAGTTGAAGAAAATAATTTTAAACACTGCAAAAGAATGTAAAAAGAAAAAGTCTTGGATTACCAATGATAGATGAACAAAGTCACATATAAGCGAAAACAGAAAGTCAATAAAACTAAGAGGAATACATGTATACGAGGTATACTTATGATATAGGTACGAGTACGTATAGGTACGAGTATGGAGTATGGGCTTTGTCTTGAGAAATTCTCATTACATACACCTTAGTAATAAGGTTGCTATACGTTACATTGGTTCGGAGCTTGCTTGAATCAGGATCTATCGTCTGGGCGCCATATGACGCTCCGAATATCCTCAGACTAGAGAAAATCCAGAAGAAATTCTTATAATATCTCTACATGAGGGAATTTGTATCTTACCCGAGCTTATACCCCGGTGCATGGATTCTGGGCTGCTTGGGGTATGTAACTCTCGAGAAAAGAAGGTAAATATACTTGGCAAAGCACTTCTTCAAGCTGTTAGTTGCCGCAGTACATAACCCCCTTGTACTGTGCGAGTTGCCCTTACGGGCTCCAAATGTGAGGACAGGTGCTCTCAGTAACTCTCCGGTAACCAGAGCTATTACTCTGCTCAACCACTTGGCTAGTCATGTTAATATTTTCAATGTAAAGTATCGCCATTTTGTTGATCTGTTGTATGAAGTTTTATAATTTCTTATAACAGAGCAACTAATGACGATACTTATTCTTATATTTATTCGTTATATATTAATATATTTTTTTTATATACATCTTATATATGTTCTTTTTTTTACACTATTTTTATATTATACTTTTTTTTTATTTTCATATTTTTTTTGTTTTTTTTTTTTTTTAAAAATAAATATATATAGAAAACTCAGGATATAGCAACTTCAATTGAGAATACATCTTTAGAAATAAAAGGTCACGAAAACAAAGTTGAATCGAAAGACTTATTCCGTCATTGAAAATGGAGAAGGAAAATAAATCACGGAAATGAACAAAAATATAGAAACATAGAAGCACTATTGCAAAAACTTATACAGAGATGAAATTGACTCGTCTAGAATAGAAATAGAGCCATACGAACGAGAACCAGATAATACACTAAATTTATATATAATTGACATGAGACTCGATTTTAATTATTTTATTTTTATACGTGGAACGAATATGGCCATTACCGAAGCTGTTCAGATCCGCATTTAGAAATTGTCAGTTTTAGAAATTCACACGTTTCTAACACATTGCGTGCCGCACTCCATCCACTGTGCCATACACACGTGTCTGCACATTCAACTTGTCCCTAATTTAGTGTCTTGTTTGTGTTTAACGACTTGGGTAATGGAGCACATCTCCATGGCGCTAACCTCGCGTTTACACTTTTTTCCGCTATTAAACCACCAAATTGATGGCCACGCCGCGCCATAATTAAATTAATATTAGCAAAATGATATATTCCACTTTCAGCGAAAGCACAAAGAAACAACGACCACTCTCCATTTACCCGGAATACGCACATAAAAGAGGTTTAATGCATTATATTTTTTTTGTTGTCTATTATTCGATGTTTCTGTATCATAGGTATATTTAGACGGTGCATGTCTTTAGTATTTTTTAAATGTCACGTTCAATCTCTGCGACGCGGTTAGCAAGCTGCAGACGCGGGCATGTGTTGACGTAGTCGCCTTTTCTCTTGGCCGCTTAGCTGTCACCGGACATTACGGCTGAAGAGCTTCCCAAATGTCATCGAGCTCTGACACCATTAGGCCATAGCTCAAAACGGTTAATTCGAAAATCACACAAGTTGTTTAAATTTGAAATTTGGAAGCTCTGAGAGATCACTGAGTCGGGGTGGTCGGATGACAGCTCGACGGATGCTCGATGACATCTCCTTGCATGACTGAAGCTACCAACTGCTCTTGTCGTTTTATTTATTTATATATAAATAATGCTGCAGTGAACCCAGGGATGGATTTACCATACATAGAATTTAATAATAGTAATGAGAATAATTATGAAAAAATCTCAACTTCTCAGACTCTTATGATAGACTTTATCATCGGCCCAACAACCCTATGATCCAGCGTCCCTTTGAACATAGTCCAACCACCTCAGGCATTGTCTTCCTTTCCTCCGGCGATAGGAAGGCTTTTTTGTACCCAGGGTGAATTTGTGTCAGATCGGTCCGACACAATTTCATCCCTTGCTATTCACCCACCCCGCATATGCCAGCTCTGGGCTGGTTTTTTTTCTAAATAGTGATTTTTAAAATTAAACTTTAGTTTTTCAAGAAATGGGAGAAGAAAGACATAAAGTATCCTTGCACAATTCTCCATAATTGGATGCAAAGAGTCCATGCATCCGATTAGGCGCTCCATTGGAGACCGGTAGGGAAAATGCTGCATTGGACAGCATGGAGTAGGTTGTGAAGTGCAACTTCCAGGGAAGTACAGAACCATGGAAAGATTCTACTAGCTAAACTTTTCAAATTTAGCCTAGTAAACCCTGACAGTAAGGTTTGTTAACCATAAGCCTCGACAACTTACTGTCCCACATCCTTGTATAGACTCCAAATATCCGTCTCAGAATTCTTCTCTCCAGGATATCCAGTTGTCGCTCATCTTGCTTTGAACTCAAAATTCCCGTATGTTAGGACGAGTCTGGCGATGGCCGTGTAGAGCTTGACTTTAGTCTTCCTCGAGAGGAATCTCGACAGAAGATGCTGTTGAAGTCCATAGTAGCACCGGTTTGCCAGCAACGTTCTTTTTCGTACTTCAAAATTGGTCTTATTATTTTTTGTAATTAGTGAGCTGAGATATACGAATTCCTGGACGGCTTCGAAGCTATACTCTTCGGCTCTTATTGATACAAAGATTCGTCTTTGGCATATAGGCATGTATTTTTATTTATTGGTCCTCAGGTCCATACCTATTGCCGCTCTCATCATTCCCTGGCAGACTCTTCTGACAACTACTATAATAGATTATCCACGTTTATACAACTTTGAAGTGAAAAACCATTTTGTGGTACTTTAAATTACATGCTATAAATAATCTACCTTTTCTTTCATAGAATTTGTCTTATTTTGTCTTATCTTCTCAATATTGACATAACGTCGTTGTTCCTTCTTGTTTTTTTTCATCTTCGGGAATAGAAAAAGGCCGGCGAACATGGAGACTGATTCGTCGTAGTCCATTGCATCTAAAATATACACTTTAATTATTAAGATCTTCAATATGTCCAATGATTGCAATTCCCTAGTACAGTTTGGATAGAAAAGAGATCTTTTAATTTAGAGTTATTGAAATTTTAAACACTTCAGACGTAAATTGCGGGAAATAAACCGTAAAATTGGATATCTGATATAATAAAATGAAACGGAACTGTTGAAATTGTACGCAGAAAGCGGGAAAACGTGAATTCCGGGTACATACAAGCGGGATCCAGTCCCATTATTTAAATATTATTTTTTATATAAAATATTTTTAATTTTGCAGACTCTATCTATGCAATTCTTCCTGATAAAGATATCACTGTGTTTATTTTCTTTTCTAAAACCGACATCATGCATCAAAAAGTTATTTGTCAATAACATTCCTCGAAGACATTCCAAAACAGGTGACAGGCTGTAACCCACATATCCCAGCGGTGTATTTATGGCCAGATTTGTTCGGTCATGATCCTGAGGGAACGACTTTTTTATGGCCCCGAGCACTTTGAGCCGCCGACGCCTCTCCAGGGACCCCGGCGGATGAGTTCTGATCGACCAAAATGAATATACCGCCCGGTATTCCAGAATTATGAAGGCACTCTGCTAAATTGCATGGATAATTTGTATATCCCGCCGTCCGGTGTTGCCAGCGTCGCGTCGATGAGCGCCGCGAGATGGACGTTTGGCCCTCACCGCCAGTGGTCAGTTCGATGCGTTTTCGATGATCCGACGCATTTTTGCAACATTTCGCCAGTGGCGAATGCATAAGTCACGGCTGAATCGCACGGCGGTGTCGAATTACTTGTGAGCTGGCGAGACGTATCCGACATGCGAGTACGGCGAATCCGACATGCGGTCGGAATCGTCGTCACGCTTTGATGTCGCCGGTTTCAGACGACGAAACAGGGTTGCCACGATCATCAATAATATATTTAAATTATTATGAAATTCGTTTACCTCCAAATTCAATATATAACTACTCAAATATAATATATGTCCATTTTCTAATAATATTTTCTTTATTATTAGAAACTGTTTCACTTTATCTTTATAGTTTTTCAATTCCTTTTTATCGACTTCGGTTATATTTCTGCTCCATGGACCTGAAGACCAAGTTCTGAGGAATATGAAGGGTGTGAAAGAACCTCTTAGTTTAACTCCTGAATAACTTTTCTTGGGTCATTCTTGCTTTATGCTTATGCGTCCATTAGCGCGGTGAAGAAATATTCTCTTTCTGTTGAACAAAATGTGTTAATTGTGAAACCCAATTTCAATAGTTCTTAATGAATTATTCCTCTCACATCCCACAAAATACACGAAAGAATTTTGCGGAGTGTTTAAGCGGGCTTAGGGGCTAGAACAGGAGCAGAACATTTCTCATCGAGGCTTATATTTTGCTGTAAAAAGGGTGTAATTCTTTGTCACGACAATTAAGAATTGCATGTGTTTCCGCAATTCTTTGTTATCAACGGAGAGTACGTGCGATGTCATAGTTCGTGTATGGGCACAAAATGCTCTCGACATTAAGCTAACCTAACGGTGCCGATGGGGTATATTTGGGACCCCTAGTTTTTATCAAATAACTCTTTTAATATAATCTACATGTCCCAAACTTTATTGTCCGCAATTTCGAAAAAAAACAACAATATGAGTTTCCATTACAACGGATGCAATGTTTTTTATCGCTCCATATCGGATGCGAACGAGAAAAAACATCTATTCACATTTATTTATGAACATTTATACTTAGGAAAATTCATTTTTAAAACAAATGTCAATGTATTGTCGGAGAATTATTAATATCTTGACTTGAAATGCTTGGGGTCTATTTCCATACAAAATATACCCCATCGGCGAGAGCCGTTGGTTTCGAGCCGCCGTGATGGATCGATTAAACGTTATTTTTTTATTTTTATATGCCAATATTAATATATGAATATATTTAGCAAGTCAAATTAGCGAAAAATCTTTCTTGGCTAAATATTTCCATTATTATACGGCGTCGTAATTTTTCGCAGAATTTAATTAAATTCTCATTTAGATTAGCGTGTTGTTTCATTGTCTAATTTAAATATAAAAAAAATACTTAAAATAAAATGTATTGTTATAAGATTCCCTTGATGTTTGAATATTTATACTCTAAGTACTCGTCTCGAAAAAAAATAGATTTTTCTTGCGGACGTTGGCAATTCCCTGGGCGAGCTGTCAGCATTCAGCCGTCTCCAGACAAGTCATCCCGACTTTTTATGTGTGGCCACGAGGAGTCCCTAAAAAACATCGAAACGAGCATATTTAGGGATATCCATTTCCCTAGTGATCTCCGGGGGCCAATAAGTATATACATTATGTACGGATGTATTTATGTCCTTTGCGGTCGACTTGCAACCTTTCGTTCGCTCCTTGACCTCGCAACGATATTATTGTTTGAATAAAAATATTTTTAAAAAAATGTCTCGAGTCGTTGTGGGTTGTGGGTTGTTCCACGCCATCCTGCAGCCACAAAGTGTGCGCTCTCTGCGAAACAACCAAAACAATGCAACAATGAGGACCCCCCAATGCAAAAGACTTTTTCATTCAATTGGCGAAATTACTTTAATATTTGTCGGGTATTAGATTTCCTTTTGTGTCCTATGAGACGTGTGCTTTTTCGCTCATTGTTGAAGAATAATTTGCGAGTTCTTGTCTGACCCCTTTCTGGACCAATTCTCGGAGAAAATCGTTTTGTTTGTTATGAGGTGTGTATGAAATTCGACTCCAGACGTCACCGTTACGAGCACAATGCCGTGCGTATTTCTCTTTTTTCGAATGAAATCGTCTGAAAAATTCGCAAATTAAATTTAAAAACGTTTCAGCCGTTGCGTGTCGTCGCGTTTGAATGCAGAGTTGATAATGAATCATTCCTTTTGATCCGCCATCCACTTTGTCCCCGGTCATAAACCACACTCTTGTCAAATAGTAGCACATTGTAAGATGGATTTAGACATCAAAGACCCGTGACCATAAAAAAGGCGTTAACAACTTTAAATTAAAAACATTTGCAACCTGTTGGTCGTAACAAAATTATTTACGAGCAGGGTGCAACGTCGCCCGCATATAAAGTTACACTTTCGTTCGTCTCGATGGAATAAATTATTCTAAATAAATGCATTCGACGGTTTCAACGTGTAATTTTACAAAAGTTCTAATGCTAAAAACTACATCGATTTATTTAATTAGTTTAAAAAAATGATGAAAATTTTTATTTAATTTAAAATTATAGAAAAATCTTTCAATAATAAAGTTATTATAAAAAAAATCTCTTAAAACATTTATTAGAAATATATATTTTTAAATTTATTAACACCTTTTATACTGACATCTGTTCTATTTGACTGAAAATAATACGTTAGCGATATTACTTTCATTTTCAAAATACACTCAATTCTTTTTTTGCACGGATTTTTTTTACACGATTTTGAGATAACAGTCCCAAAAATATACTGAATACATATTTTTACACGAATAATTTTTTGTGGAACATACTCAACGTCTAAAAAAAGAGTTGGGAGTATTAACTGATCCGTCACGGTGGCTCGAAACCAACGGTTCTGGGCGATGGGGTCTATTTTGTATGAAATGAATATATGAAAATAGACCCCAAACATTTCAAATCAAGATATTGAAAAATTGTTCAACAATACCTTGCCATTTGTTTTAAAAACGGATTTTCTAAGATATAATTATTGAATAATTGATATGCTTCATTATTTGGTCGATATTTTAGAGTTTCACCACTTGCACAGCACGATGTTTTTTCTCGCTCGCACTGGCACATGCGCTATGTTTTTTCTCGCTCGTACCCGGTACGGAGCGATAAAAAACATCGCTTCCGTGTTATTGAAAACATATATTGTTTTCATTATTATTTAGACAAATACAAAAAGTTTGGGACACATAGGATTTATATTAAAAGAGTTATTCGAGATAAATAGACCAACCAAAAGAGTTGGGGTCCCAAACAGACCCCGTCGGCACGGCTAGCTTAAATGTGCCAATTATTTTAAGTGTAGATCATGTTCACTTAACTATTTAATTCATTTTAAAATACTGTTAATTGAACAATATTAAATATTATTTTAAAAATAACATTATGTAATGCACTATATCAGTGATGGCAAACCATTTGTTGGTCAATTTTTTTTTATAATAGCTCGTTGGTTAAGCGGTTGCGTCTCTTGAAAGGGGAGAATAGGGTTATGGGATTTTTTTCTTATTTCGCATATAAAAAGTCGCACAAAAAAAGAATCGCACGGAAAAAGAGGGCCAAAAAGAGGTTTGACGGTATTTTTTTAAATATTTCTAATAGTAAATTTTAAGAAGATTTTATTATGCGTTTTTTTTAAGGTAAAAAACATTTTATTACCTAAAATGCTTTCAACATATGTTTACCAATGTACCGAGCAACAGAAATCCGTTATATTTAATCAATTTATTTATTAATAATTTATTTACATCATTTAGTTTGAATCTTGTCAAATAGGAATTAGAACAAAAAAATATTGATGTTGTTATTCTATTTAATAACTAATTTTCTATTTTCAACATCTTAACATTACGTTCTGGTGAAAAAAAACAAACGGCAGTGCCCGATGGAGGAACTTAAAGTCTCCCGAGTTACCTAGAACGTGCATCGACGTGACCTATCGCATCTAATGTCTTTAGACTAGCGTATACATATATGGAATAATTTCTTAACATTTTAATAAACGAGTTATTCAAGCAAAATAAAAATAATAGGAACTGTAAAAATATCCCATTGGAACGGAAAGGTTTATGAATAAGTTTCAAATTATTTCAAATAAAATATATCGTAGAATTATAAGCATTATAAGATTGTTTTTTTTTGTAAAATAAATTTAATTCTAGTTCCAATTTAAAAGATAACATTCAATAAAAATCCTACCAAAAATTTTGGATCCTTATGAGAAATTGCTAAAAGCTCCGTCTTCTCATATATATTCTTGAGAAAAATATTATAGAAAATTCCTTGAGAATTAAACACACGAATACTCGTGGTTAAACCACAGCGTGCAAGTTTGTTTGCGATATCAATCCCGAGAAATAGATTTATTTTAGCAAAAATGCTTTTTAATTATATTGACAAAGTCGAGTGGGTAAAACACGATACCAACGGGGTAGAAGATATACGTCCAATGGCCAAGAGAGGTTAACTCTTTACAAAAAACCGCATACCAAGACGGCTTGGTTCCCCGCGGTGTGAACACGATAGGGAAGCCCTCATGTCACGTGTAAGACTCAGGTTCCTTAGGCCTCGACTGCCATTCGAGAGTCTCGTAATGTCAATACGCTCAGCGAATAAGTGTCTTGTGGCTGGAAAACGATGATGACGATGATATATATTTTATTAATAAAACAACAATATTAATTTTTCAATATTAATATTTATTAATTTTCGTACAAACAATAAATACACAACTACTTTAAATATCATTTTACAATATACACATAATACATAGCAATCAATAAAATTCAAATAAATTTCAACAAGTAATCGATGTGTTTGCATAAATGCTTTGTTTAATTCGTTGAATAAAATTCTATATCAGATTACTGTACAAATTAACATTAAAATTATAATAATACATCACATTTCATCGAAAATAATACATTTTCAGTATCGATTAAAAATTTTAATTGAATAGACACAACAGTTTGCGAATATTTCATAAAATAGCGCCATTAAAAATCATCACGTTCATATCGTTGGCAAGTATCATTAATTTTTTTCATAAATAAATAATTTATAATATGGATAATATATATATATATATGAATAAAAGAGATTTCAAAATAATATAATATTCGGATCGGATAAAAAAAAATCATTCAACATTAAAAAAAATGAATAAATACTCTTCATAATAATTTTACATAGTATTTCCGTCCGCCTATCGCAGATACGCAATACGAGAACACTCAACACATATTTATAAAAATACAATTCATTGACCCATTGACTTTAAATAGTCATAATCGAAACATTAATTCTTATCACTGGGTTAACGATTTAAAAACTAATGGTTGATTATGATTTCACTACGTTACATACAATTATGGCATCAAATCACAATCAACGTTACATTATTTATAAATCTATGCACGTGGACGTGAACTATAAATATGGTTCGAAATATTTAATAGCAGTGCTTTGACATTTTTCATATAAAGGCGTAGCCCTGCCGACGGTGGTAACATTCTTAGATCGCATTTTAATGTCTTTAGGTTTCAACACATTTTTGTGATTGGAATTCGGAGGTCTCGACGGCGTCAGTATCGACTTTGAACTCAAACCTCTGGTCTCCAAGAAGTATTCAAACGGCACACCGTTCTTATGATTTGTTTTATTATTATTATTGGGTGGTTCTTTGACAAAATTAGTCGGTTCACATTTGACGGTGTTGTATGATCCGCAATTGCTACTCGACGAGTTGCTCGATTCGATATCGGAGTACGGCACAGAATCCGTTTCTACATTTTCAATATTGGACAACAGATCGGGCTTGTTTGACAGCTTTGGATAATTCTTGAGCGCAGAATTCGTTGTATTATCGGCAGATTCGTTCAATTCTAATGTTGCTTTCCTAATGCTAAAATCGTCGTCTGTTGTAAATTCGATTTTATACGTCGATTCGGGAAATTTTGCGTGAGATCCATCGTTATTACTTTTATTCTTTTTTAACGGTTTTACGTTTATTGTATCATCGTTGGCGGAATCGGTACTGCCGCTATCGCTGGAACTAATTTTATATTCTTCTGCCATGGCAATGTTGTTGAATTCGCAATCGTCAATTTTGAACTCTTCAAAATTCTGCGACAAGTCAAATTTTTCACACTCGTTTTCGACAGTCTCGATTATGGCTATATCTAATCTCGGTTTATCCGGAGATTTTACATGATTTCGCGGTGAATTGCTCACCTTGTGGTACATATTTGGATATTGTAAACATTTATTCACGTCTTCGATACTCGAATTCCGATTTTTAATATCGTTAAGTATAGACGACACCGAATGTCCGATCTGTATCGAGTTTCGATTGTCGATTTTGTTATTTTTAATAATTACATTTTGCGACGTGTTCGGGTTATAACTGTCGTGGGATAAATGGCGATGTATCGAGTCTTTGATTTCGTCATCGTCATCGTCCGGAATTATTATTTCAGTAACTTGAGGAAGTTTCGGTATATCTTTATCACTTATTTTATTTGGTACAATTTTTGATATCGTCGCCATTTTTGGCACAATGATAGGACGCCTCTCGGCTATGTTCGGAGAGAATTGTTCGGCGTGTATCTCCACAGTTGTCTGCGATAGAATCATACCTTTCTTCCCTGCGCTAATTACTGGTACGTTTATCTCAGATATCGAACAGTAATCGGGTTCTGTTCCCAAGTTAGATTTGGTCGATCCGCATAAAGATTCAGCCTTGGTCGTTAAATTTGGAACATCAGTTGACCGTTGATTCAACTCAACGGAATCAGAGTTCAATAAAGTTGGCGCAGTACCGTTAGCATTTAAATTGTTAAGTTTTACCTTTGGAACGAGATTTTTTGGCTTTGGTGGTAAAGCTGGCGGCGTCCGGGGGACTTTCCTTCTGTTCGTTGTGACCGGTGTGTGTCCAAATTTGGCTTCCATATCGACGTAATGATTATTGTTTATTTTGCTCTCTAAATTTAGCGCCATATTCTTGACTAATGAAAGTTTTTTGGGATAATCGTTTGCTTTACTGACGTTGTTTCTTGGCAATGGCACGGGTCTGAGTTTGCTCTTGTTTACATTGCTGACGGGAATATTACAAGGCTTTGTGATAATGGGTTCATAATCGTTGCTGTAGATACTTTGTACCTCATAATTAAAGCCTTCCGATGATATCGGAACTTCGTAACTATGCTCTGATGCTGTCTCCAAACTAAATTTAACAATTTTGTTACTACTTCTCTTTTCTATCGATGGTTTTTGAATGTCTTTAATGCTCTTGTTATTGGGATAATTGTCTTCGTTTACCTTGACATGTTCTTCAAATGATATGCTGTTTAGAGTAGAGAATTGAACTCTCTTTGTGGAAGCTTTCGGACTGGTCGACTCTGTACGAGGAATATCAACACCGCTCTCATCCAAATTATTTTGTAACAAAATTTGATTGACACATTCCAAGACGGGATTATTTTTATATATACCACACGAATGATCGTCGTCTTGGTCGCTCGCACTAGCATACCAATTTTCACTGGGCTCGTTCTCAAATTTGACATTATTAATTTCATAATTTTCATCTATGTTTTTAATCCTAGATTTGTTATTATTATCAGTCTCTATGTTATTATTCTGTAATCTACTCAATACATTATCGCTGTCATGTTTGCCGACAATCCTTTCGTTTTCATTTAACGAAACGGCTCGATTTGGTAACGGTAAATATTCCGAAGGTATTTTATTATTAACGGCAGAATTTGCGTTGGTTCCGTTGAACGTCGCCGTCAATATGTCATCGGCGGATTTACACCGATACCGTCCCAATTTTTCTTTCTTTATTCGATATTGACAATCGACGTCGGGTTCGGGATCGCTACTGTTGGTATACCAAGGTTTGTCGTTATCGGAACAATGTGATTTTTTGTTAGCATTGTCATAATAACTGTTTTCTGAATTCTGTCGCAACAAATCCTTTTCGTTTAACGGTGGTTTTCTAATACCGTGAAGATTTTCAATTTTACTGCTTAAAGACTCTTCTCGGCGAAGTCCTTTGTGCAATCTCAATTGGATACTATCGTTGAACACGTGAGTATCGCTGCTTTGCGACGCATTCAACAACTCGTCGATGCGATTCGACGCTCGCTCTATGTCCTTCGATATCTCTTCGCCGATATCATAATTTCTAGCTGCGTTATTTGAATGGTATTTAGATTCTTTTTCGGATTGCGGTGCATCGTCAGCGCTACTGCTGCTCATTTGATTCCTATTGTTTTGTCGTTTTTGTACGTTGTCTAAATAAGCGCTGCTGTGCCTCCGTCCGGAAAACTTTCTAGACCTCCTCGTGACGTCCTTTCTTACGAAGGCCGGTTTGTTCTTCACATAAGTGCCTTTGGTGATTGAAGAGCCATCGCCGTTTTCAAACACTTCTTCGCTCGAACTGGTATTATCGTTGTTTTCGTTCTTGGGCAATTGAAAACTCTTGCTCAAGCGTGAATTCTTTTGAAACGGTTGCTGTTGTTTTTCGTGATAGCTGAGACTGCGTTCAAATTTATTTTTATTATGCGATTCTACACTTTCTAGACTATGAAACTCGGGATCGGTTTCAATATTTGTTTGTTCACTGGTCGAACCGATCAAATTTTGACAATTTCTACAATAGCTCTTGCTTGTTAATTCATGTTTTAAATTGTTTATTTGTTCGCTCTGTTGGCGAATCTTGTTGTTTTTTATTTGAAGCTGTTGGTATATGCTCTTCTGCTCGCTCTTCAATTTGGCTTCGAGGATTAGCAGAGCGTGCAGAAGCGTTGTGAACTGTTGGTCCTTCGCTTGTATGCGACGAGTTGATACAGTATTTTGACTAGCTAATCGCAGGGCAAGATCTCCGGATCGTTGCTGTTGACGTGCCAGAGCTGCGGACTGCAATCTCAGTGCTCGGTGAACGTTGGCCAGCTCGCGTTTCAATTCAGCGGCCTCGTTCGCTGAATTCTGACCATTAGGCGTCCCGGTTAATTCCATCTGAAAAACAAATATAATTAAATTAATCAACGGCTCGTTATTGATGATCGATAAAATCAATTAAAATAAAATTATTTTATAACGGTCATGAAAACCCATCAACGTCATAGCACAAATGAGTCATATTGAGATTGTTAAGTGACAGTCAATGAATGCGGTGGGACATTTCCCTCCATAAACACGCCATCATGTAATGTTATACAAGATATAATATTCATGAATGATCAATGAGTCATGAGTTCATGACATTGGAAATTTTAAAAGCATACATTTTCGTAAATAGGTGCGCGCTCGGACATTATTATGCATAAAATGCGATGAAATTCGGAAAAAATGGTAATGAAGAAAAAGAAAGTGAACAATTATTCTAATGGCCGGTTTTATTATTAAATAAATAAATATATGATTGAAATAAAACGCATTATCGATATTATAATTGAAAGTGGAGTGACTATATATTATATTCGAGCATATCGAGTAAAAATATCATCGGAACGAACGATATTTTCTATTTTATTTACATACAAAAACTTGTATGTTTAATCATACGCGATAACAGAAAAAAGGACTTGTTCCTTTCAATTGTATATGGGTATATGCATAGATAACAATGCACCAGGTGGTACTCGCGTCTTTTTCATGTGACACGGTACAATGCCTAAAGCGTTTATATTTAAAAGAATTAAAAAATATCGTGACAAAATTTAAAGTTTTTTTTATAGAGAGACGCGTTTTCATTTATTTAATTATAACAAACAACCCCTGCCATAAATACCTCGAGTTGATAGAACACTTTAAGAGCTATATCGTAAAGACTGCAATGAAGGTCAGAACCAGGGTTAGCCTCATACGGAAACTGACTGGCACAGGGTAGGGTGCAAACACACAAATGGGTTTAGTCTACTTCACGGCAGAATACTGTGTGCCTGTATAACAAAGCAGCCACCATTATTCACCAAGAATAGATGTAGAGTTGCACAAGGTAATGAGTATTATCTCGGGTTGCGTAAGGTCAACCCCCCTTACTTGGTTACCTACTCTCTGCAACATGGTGCCGGCAGACTTGCGGCGTAAAGCTACCTTTAGTACTATGGGGGAGATACCAAGGAAGCGATAAGAAGTGTATAATAAGCAAAGACCTCCAAAACCTTCCCCCGGCCAGGCTGAAAACAAGAAAACCCTCATGGTTCTCAGGCATTCAGATCATTCTAACCCAGAAACCGACAACAATATGGCGGAAAAGATGGGCATGTACAGACGGATACTGCATCATTGAAACTTACTGACTGACCATGCTTCATCTAATAAACGACTGCCTACTGAGTAGGCTTAACAGAGGCATCCTTGCCCTAAATCAGTGGTTCTTAACCTGTGTTCGATCGTTCGCCGGAGGTCAAAACACACACCCGACTTATTATACGATATTATGAAAAATGATACGACGTATGATATAAGGGTTCGGTGAACGCGCATATGAAACTGGTGGGGTTCAGTACCTCCAACAAGGTTAAGAACCACTGCCCTAAATAAAGCTGATGAACAGGCTGCAACATGACTGAAAAAACTCAACATTCATTTCTGAATGAGACAGCAGATAGAGTTGTTCACCGTAGTAGCAATAGGATAACGTCCTGTATTACCGTAGCCACAAAGGGTTACCTCCCGATTTACCAAATGTCAAAACGCTCGCCGTTCTGGCCCTTTAAGATCCAATAAGAAACACTTCTTAGTGTCTCTGTCATCAGTAATTGCTGTAGAGATGCGAATATCCCGGGCTAGGTTGACCTTGAGCCGATTCCCACCACATTACCACTTCCTACAACTCGCTTCGTCCTTCAGATCCCAGGACATAATGGCAACGAAGAGCCAACGACGACGAGCACACGAAGAATGGCAAAGCAAAAGCCATAAGAAATCATTATCATCAATGCAATACATTAGTATTAATTTATTATATATTGCGAACACTCCGCAATTAATGTTTTTATACATTTCAATGCTGTCCATTACATGTGTATCTATCTCGAGGATAAAAATATCAATAAATACAATGGAAGCATGATGATAATGCGATTAACGAAGACAACTTCTCAAAAGTGGCAATGGTCAAGGCGTACTATTGCATTACACGTTCACCAACCTTGACATGGAACCCAAAAGGCTTCTAATTGTTGTTTGCGTAACCCGTCGATAACAAAAGGGTAAAACAATAATCGATAATGGCAACATTTAGATCGTCCGCCATTTTGAAAATCGTTGAACGGTTTAAATGCCCGTATATCGCGCAACGACGCCAATAAAACAGAGCACGATCGGTGGTTTCGACTACACATTTTTCGTCATCAATTAGTGTGGCCCGCATCGTCTAAATTTTTTTAACCTTTTTCCCCACCCGCCCGTGGAAACGCAATAGAAAGAATGCGCCGCATTGTTTTCGTATGACTTCACCCGGTGAAAGAATTTTGTTCATTTTTGTTTTGCACAATGATTGATGTTGCTAAACGTTTGCAGATGGCCTTCCATTCGGAACATGAAAAAATGCAATGAATAGATTAGTCCGATGGTTAAGTGGAACGGGTTGAAGATTCCGTGCAAGATTATGCAAACAGTGCTCGCTCCGCAATTTGTTCCATTTCCTCTTTGTATCCCATTTTTTTTTAAACATAAGAAAAAACTGCCAAACAGCGATTTCGGATCGTTGAACCCGCGCAATTACACGGATAATTTCATTACTTTTCTTGAAAGTGTACAATTAAACGTCGTAAATATAAATTCATATCATTACGTTCACGAAATTACTCCATTAATAAACGCGAGAAGGCCTCGTCAGATCAATTTCTGATGTGAAACAAAGACAATCGTCGAAATTGCTCAGGAAATTAAGTCGCCACAGGCGGTATAATTATGGTATTTGAAATAAAATAATGTGGAACTTTGATCCATCGTTTTTCAGGGGAAGTCACTCATCCAACATTTTCCAAGTCCCTTTTCTTAATGATAGATCCATCGATCTTCCAGATAATTTTCAGTATCTTGAATAGAGTATAGAGTTCTAACATTCTTCATGTAGGATATTTTATTTACGAAAATAAATCAAGATCCAAAATGTGAGTAAAAAACGAACTTGAAGGTGAGCAGAATTTGCACTTGAGTTTCAGAAGATCACCCATGACTCGGGAGTAATCCCATTTTGTTTACGTAATAACTTCTTATCTTTAATGAGCTTTATTTGCACAATGCATCAGACCAAGTATTAATATTTATAAAAAAGTACCGATGTAACAATGGTTATTATGATTACGACGTTTACTTTACAAAAATGTAAATGCAGAACGAAAATATTTAGTTAAATTACTTTGCAGATCGAAAGTTACAGAACTTTATGACTAGTGTCAGACAAAAAAATGAAATTGGGGATGTAAGTGTTACGGGATCATAATTTTAAGACAAAATAAATAAATGCGAAATAAAAGCGATAAACGCGATACAGTAAAACCCCATTTACCATAAAGTCGGGACCGTGTAATATGGAGTCGTGTAATTGGGGGAGTGCAGCCGCTTGACTGTGTGCGTATAGCCTGACACGTGTTGAATACACAGACGCTAGCCAACGTTTGACTGTATGTGAATGCGACCGCGCAATTGGGGGATTTGCGTCGAATATTTCGATACAGCGCGCAATTCGGAGTAGTGTTATTGGAGGTTCCACTGTATATACGAATTTTTTTAAATCGCCAAATAATTATCCCAATATGAACGACTATGAATGAATGACTATGAACATTCAAATGATACAAACTTTTTTATGAAACATTGAACCATCTCTTCAATCCATCTATAGATGGAAGTAAATGCAATTTCCAAATCAATGAAACGTTATTGTTATTTAAAAATTAATTGCTATTTTCTGCAATAACAACAACCCAATAATTCGAGGGTTATTCACATTTTTTTATATATATATATTATTTACGATATATTAAAAGTGGAGTAAAGGCAGATTTTCTTCGGTTTTAAAAAAAGACACATGTAGAATTTAGTAATACTGTCATACAATTAATTTAGTGTCCTGCAAAGATAGTAGATGCAGAATGCTTCTTTATCCTTTTCAATATAATTGTCATCAAGCGTTGTAATAGATTAACCGATACATCACGGCTGCTCAAAACCAACGACTCTGGCCGATGGGGTCTATTTTGTATGAAAATATACCCGAAACATTTCACGTCAAGATATAGATATTGAATTCTTCGACAATACCTTGACATTTGTTTTAAAAATCGCATATGGTTTCACCACTTGTACAGCACGATATTTTTTCTCGCTCGCACTTGCACATGCGCGAAGTTTTTTGTCGTTCGAATCCGGTACGGAGCGATAAAAACATCGCGTCCGTGGTGTTGGAAACTCATATTGTTCTTCTTATTTTTTTTCCGCAATTATGGACAATAAATGCCAATGATAGATGCTAAAAACACGCATCTCTACTGATTGTCCAACATTGTTCTCAAGAACTATAGAAAAAAGAACAATAAATCCAATTTTCACTGCAATAATAAAAACAACGAATTAAAAAACCGCCATTTTGTGTGCTTCGCCGGCATTTGGGTCGTAGCGATATTTTTAGTGTCCATCTTTTCACACGATTAATTTACAAAATTATGTTTTCATTAAAGTCGATCGCGGTCGACGCGTCCATTTTTTGAGATTATTCACGATAATAAAAGCGCCATAAAGTGGAACGTTTCCAATATTGCATCAATAAAATGTTACAATTATAAACATTTATATATTTTAGTTCAGCCCACTTCGCCGAGTCACAATTCCCCAGTGTTGTCGATTGGGCACGGCCATTGCCGAAAAATTCTGTTGCAAAATATTTGGAGTAAAAGTGAGATCGGACGAATAATGCATAACAGCTTCCCGTCAAACGAATATGTTTACTTTTAGCACCAATCATCAGCGTGATGGATCGCGCAACGGAACTCGGATGATTATGATTGCGCTCATGCTCCAGATGATTACGAGAGACACAAATGAAACCTCGCACCTGATGATTGCGCCGAATAAAAAAATTAGATGATAAAATTATCGGCGAAGAATAGTACTTCATCAGTAGGGCAAGAGAGAGGTGGTTGTCGTGCCAGAGAAAGGAGGCTATTGGGACGAAGACGGCCCGGGGCTAACGAAGACCATCTCGGACCGGAGTGTGCGATGCTTAAAACGCATTTTGAACACAATTTCAAATTATCCTTAAGCATTTCTTTTATAATAATGAAGAAAAAAAGACCGCCATTAAACCGGTTTAAATTAGTGATTACGACACGTGTGCAAGATTATGCAACAAGTTTAATGTACAACTACAGAATTAAACAATAATTTTATTGTTAAACGAATACCTTGCGATAAAACAACTTAACAATTTTATTTATTGACATAAGATTTTAAGCATTAGCGCGGTAAATACAAGGTTTGATAATAAAATATCCGGACTTTTTTAATTTCGCACGCAATTTAATTTATCGAGTTGATACACTTGTCCCTAATAAAACTCCCGAAGATAAAATAAAACGACGTTTTCCCAACATGTAGGAATTGAAGACAGAATCGCTGAAGAAAATAAACGTCTTACTGAAAATTCCGTCCCAGAAATGATTAATTTTTGCAGAAGAAAAATGCAAATCGCAATGGAAATGATTCCGTCTTAAATGGTATAAAAATTGTTTAAATCAATAGAAAGATTAAATATATATTAGGGGTACCAGAAAGAAATCGCGCATTTTTTATGAATGCCAAATTTATGATGTGTCCTTGTAGCTTTTCAATTTTTTTTTTTGGAAAAATATACGGTTTTGAATCGAAATACTCGCTCATGTGGTTTTCGACTTTAGTTATATTTCGGAAATTTTTTTTTCTCCATTGTGTGCTCCATGGTGCCGATGGAAGAGAATGTAATTGGAGGAAGAAAAGCCTGGGGAATATGAAGGGTGTGGCAAGACCTCCCAATTTAACTCCTGATTTTTTTTAGGGTCATTCTTGCTTTATGAGCTGATCTCAGAATTATTCTATTTCTATTAAACAAAATTAAACGTTTGATTTTTATTTTTCCGTTTAATATTTGACAGTAAATATCTGCAGTAATTGTTTCACCGGGTTTCAATAATTCTTAATTATTTAATATCTGAATTATTCCTCTTACATCCCACCAAATGCACAAAAGAACCTTCAGTAGTTTGATTCGGAAAAATCTGTTGCCCTTTCGAACTATGGCTCATTCCTCATGTCCGATTACAAATTGTTGTAAAAATGTCGAATTCTTTGTTTGCAATATGACTACTTACAATAAAGAATTGCAGGTTTTCCGGCAATTCTTTGTTATTTTATTTATTTTTATTTAGCATCTTTTAGATTTTTATATGCCGATTTGAACCTATGAAACCTAAATTGACATCTTCGTGCTATCAGCACTTCGCTATAAATTTATTTAATAGCTTCAGTGACTTAAAATGCTGACATTCAAGCCCTAATACTATACTAAAAAATATATGACACAATGTCATTTGTCAATTTCTGGTTTCGACACGTTACCCTTAAAAATAATATCAATTTTATTACTCATAAATAATGCTAAACAATAGTAAAAATAACACATAGAGATTTTTCACTTCAGAATGTAAAAGGGTTATGAAGTTTTATTTAATTAGCTGACCTGGATAATCTATTGTAGTAGTTATTAGCAGAGAATGATGACCATAAAGACGAAGATTATTTTTATTATATATATTACATTTGAGAATCTCTTCAGCCGTAATGTCCGAATAAAGAATAAAGGGAAAACAAATAATTACTGTGATAAAATTCGCGTATTATTTATTTTTTATCAAACCTCGTACATAACATTTTTATCTTACTACGGTTGAAATGTTTTTCTTTATAATATGTACGCGCAAAAACCGCTGATTACAAAGAAATGGTTATTCATGATATAAAATTCTAAAATTATAATAATCCGGTTAATAGACATAGTAAAGCCATAGTATGCCGTGCGATAACGACGATCAATAGCATTGTTTTTTTAATCGCAGATTGTTAGTCATGCGCAAAAAATATTTACAGCATCAATATTTATGTTATAGATTATCCGTGGTGACCGTTAATAATGTACGAAAATTTTATCGCGGATCAATCATCGGGATGCCTTTCACTATCGCAGTATTTTTTATCATCTTATTAAATAATTTCAGCGCGAAAATCATTGTCGCTAATCATGAGACGCGAATCCGATCGAACAACATCTGTTCTTATAATAAATATCGCAAAAAAATAATAATTTTAATTACTGTGTTGCAATTACGGTCGATTTATTGCGAGCCGAGTGATCGAACAATGGTGGACGATAAAAAAACATTATGAAAATTGGATTAATGACTGGACTTTATTGCTAATTCGTCGAGATAAAGCGGTGTTTATAGAGGCGGCGCTAATTTATTGCACTTTTTTACTTGGCGCACGTCATTTAATTGCAAATCCATCGATTGAAGACAATCGATTTACCGCTACATGGCAACACTGAAATATTGAATTCGCGACTGCGAATTATGCGAAAGTTTCGAAAATAAACACTCGGATCGCACTCACGTTGGTGTTGTTGCGCGACTGCAACGCCGGCTCCTGAAGGATCGTCTTTCAGATACTATCGGCGGCGTCGCGAGACGATAGATGGCGCGCTTGTGACAACAGATGGCATTCCTGTGGCATGAGACCGCGACCAGACTGGACTGGACGAGACGAGACCGGTGCGAGGGCACTCGCGGTCGACGCGGCACTGACTCAATTCAGCAACAACACGCTACAAAAAATTCCGACTCGATATTTGTATTGTTATCAACCTTTATCAACGGCCTCAGCCTAGCTACCGAATGCAGCAAATTTCAGCGTGACGTCATCATTCCACAGACGCATTGACCCCGGAAAGCTTGACCCATTGTCGAGCGCGAAAGCTTCGAAACTTTCAGCGACCTCATCATCTAGACACATGGAATCTAATCAGCCGATCCGATCATCTATTTAAGATCGAACAGATCCAAGATGCGGAGGGGCGTTCTGATCTTATAGATCTTTGCGTTGTTTTGGTTCCATCTGCTTTTCCAATGTGCGGTGGACGCGTGCCGCGCGGCCTTGCGACATTTTTTCCATCCTTCACCTTTTGTTTGGGCAGCCTTCGAATGGCAACAAAGTTAATATGTGAAAACTGGTTTGGACAACGGCCCGTGTTGGTTCAGTCTGTCTCACGGAACGTCTGTCGGCATTGTTCGAGACGCTGCGGCCAACGTCTCCTGTTGACCAACGACGTTAAAATTTACACAAATATTTGTGCGCCGGTGTCCAAACAAATTGGGTTAATTGGATTAACCGGACGACATACGACCGTTTGGCATTAGCAGCCCGCGTTCGGTAGTACGTAGTGCAACGCGTCGCTCTCGTTATCATGGGGGCAAACACGGCGTGTGCCAATATTGACGTTTCAGCAACGCCCAATCTTTTTGTACCACTTGTCAAAACATGTGACGATGGAATGCGAATCGCCGAGCCGCCGCTGAAAATCTCAACTGAAACCAAATCGGCGGTGCTTCAAATACCCACAAATCGACCAATCGCAACTAAAAATGCATTCGTATAATCGGGGGACCCGAAAGAAATCGCGTATTTATAACCTAATGTTGTTAGTTGGTGTCGGCTCTTGCGGTACTGGCAGGAGTCCTGCCGCTGGATCTAGAGCTACAGGTACGAGCTGCACTCTGGCTGACCTACAGAGGATTCGAGACCCTGATCGAAGACACCATCATCGCACCAGCCCCGGACCTCTCCTTTGAGAGGTCCGCGAGAAGACTGGTCGCCTCATAGAGCAGCTGTCCACCCAACGGCCACGTCCGCATGGAAGAAGCGCTGGTCACAAGAGACTACTAGCCGACTTAGTTTTTCGTTCTTTCCTGACGTGCAAAAGCGCATGCTGATGCCCTGGATCGAACCAAACCACCATGTGTCCCAGTACATCCTAGGCCATGGTGAATTCAACGCCAAGCTGCATCAACTTGGCCTTAAAGACAATCCTGGTTGTGACTTTTGCGAGTGCGACGAACAAACCTCGGATCATATCCTCTGGACGTGCCCGGAGCTCGACTCCGCGAGGAAAACCATGTTAGATGCGGTCAAGCTAGCCTCTGGCTCTATCGGTCATCGAGACTTGAACTCAAGCGACCCTGCTTTCAGGGCCTTTGCGGTCTTCGCCGGCCTGGCCGGAGCGAGAATCGCATCCCCAGACCCCTACCCTTAGTCCACATGGGTACGGTCTATCAGCTATCCTTTGGGCTGCATAGATGACTGACTGTCGTAATGTAGCCCCTTAAAGGTCGGCTATACTTAGTCGTACCGCAGAAGGGGCCTTAAAATATACTTAAAGTATAACCTAATGTTCGAGTGCAGTTAACGTCCAGAAACGGAGAAGAAAGCATGTACGTAATTTTTTTTTTAAACTATTGTTTAGCATTATTTATGACTAATACAATTTATATTATTGTTAAAGGTAAAATGTCAAAACCAGAAATTGACTTATTGTATTCTACTTTTTTGGTGAAGAATTGAACCTGGACGACAGCAAATAGTATGGAAATTTGGACACCGTACGTACTATCCGAAAATAACAAAGAATTGCGGAAACACGTGCAATTCTTTATTGTCATTTCAAAGAATTTCAGCCTTATTACACAAAATATTAACTGGAGATGAGAAATGGATCGTTCACGATGACATGAAGTCAAAAAAGGCAACTGCTTTCTCCGAATCAAACACCCGTTACGACCCCTAAGCCTGGTTTAACACTCCGAAAAGTATTTTTTGCATTTGTTGGAATGTAAGAGGAATAATTTATTAAGAATTATTGAAACCGGTTGAAACAATTACTGCAGATGTTTACTGTCAACAATTGGAAAGATTAAACGAGAAAATAAAAATCAAACCACGGAATAATTCTTCACCACGATCATGGATACCATCATAAAGCAAGAAGCGTCTCTTTTTTTGTTACTTTAACTATTGCTTAGCATTATTTATGAGTAATAAAATTGATATTATTGTTAACATGTCGAAACCAGACATTTCATGTATTCAATGTGATAAAATAAAAATTGCCTCAATCCAGCAATAAAAAATGGATTTATTCTATTGCCACACGCGTCAGAAGAGATTATAAGTTATCTTTATTTTGCAAAACGAAGTCAATTTTATTGTAAATCTCGAGCTCTCCAAACTTTTTAATTGTAGTATTAAGAAACTAGGCACAATAAGAAGCAGTCGCAGAATGTCTTAACTTATGGTCAGTTCTTTTTTGCAAACGAAAAGAACTGACCATAAGTTACCCGAAAGGATATCTTATACCGTTTTTATTATTCATGACCGTATACATTTATTTTTTAGATAATTCAAATAAAAATGGATTTAATCTATATGAACTACTCAAAACAAATGAATGTCGAATGTGTTATGTTTAAATACATTAAATGACAGCAGTCGTAACAGCATAAAATACGACCAACACATATTTCCACAGCATTATTGGGAAAATTGACAGATTTTTTCGCAAATAATCTTTAATCGTTAATGTTAATTTATCTCTCTTGTTGGAAAAACGTCTTTATCCCATTTTTCGATATGTCTACCAATGCCAAGATACGTCAGCGACAAGTGTACCAACATAAGTACAACAAAGATATAAAAATGAAGTAAAACGATCGAAATATGCCTCCATCTTATTTCAGTATTAGTACGACTGAAACAAAATTGTGAAATTGTGACAGTTTTATCCCATTTTCAGTTTCACTTCGAGACTCATTTTATATATATTTCCTAATGGTGCCATATTACAAGCGTGAAATCTGTGCAAAAAATTAAATAGAATGATTTCATACGTGATCGCGAAAAAAAAATTGTTTCTTAACTGAATGTCTATTAAACTTTTTGTACGTGCGTTCTAAATGCTTCCGTGTAGCATAAAATACACGGGTGACACACAAAAATGTGTGAAGGTTTCATTTTTTTTTAATAAATATTAGGGGGACCGAAAAGTAATCAAAACTTCTTCGATCAGCTCATTCACAGTTAGTTTTTATCGACACAAACACGTAAGTTTTGTTATTGCGTTTTAAGCTATGATTGCAAATTTTATTTATCGGTTTAAATATATTTTTCTACCAAGGGGAAAAGAAGTCAAGGCCAACAATAGAAGAAGCGCACTTACGTCATTGTATACTATTTTTATTCAATCAAGGAATAAAGGCAAACGAAGCAGTGAAAAAAATCACCGATACTTACGGGGATATTCTGAAGCTAAACAAGTGTCATCTATGGTTTAAAAAGTTTAATAATTTAAATTGGAATCTCAAAGATGTCGCACGAAAAGGACGACCCCAAAAATTAGACGATGACATCCTCAAGGCAACGTTGGATTCAGATCCCCATCAAACAATTGAGGAATTATTATTGAAGATTGGCTCTCCATGGTCTAGAGCAGTGCTTCCCAAACTATAGGCCGCGGCCCTTGGGGGGGTCGCAGGATTTCTCGCGGGGGCCGCGAAAATATTCAGTACAAAGTACAATATTCATTTATGAATATTTTTCCACATAGCATATTTAAGGAATGTATATATTTAAGTATGTTAAATAATAACACAAATAAGAATAAATAAGAAAAAATAAGAGTAAATAATAATAAAATGAGAATAAATAAGAAAAAATAAGGAAAAATAAAAACAAATAAGAACAAAAAAGAAAAAATAATAATAAAATGAGAATAAATAAGAATAAATAAGAAAAAATAAGAATAAAAATGAAAAAATAAGGATAAATAAGAATAAATAATAATGAAATAAGAAAAAATAAAAAGAAATAAGAACAAAAAGGAAAAAATAATAATAAAATCAGAATAAATAATAATAAATAAGAATAAAAAAGAAAAAAATAAGAACAAATAAGAATTAGAAAAATTAGAAAACAAGATTATTTAGCATTTTATAATGAGATGTATTCAGCGCACTGAGTTTTACTATATCATAGTGAAGTACGATGGCTATCTCGCGGAAAGGTTTTAAAACGATATTGTGCTGAATATAAATATGTGTATTATAATTGTAATAATATAATATATTTTAATATTGCCAAACAATCTTTATAAAACTATAAAATTAATTCATTCAGATACAGGGGGCCGTGAAATGAAAGTAATTGGGAAGCACTGGTCTAGAGTTCAAGATCATCTTCGTCGCGTAGGAAAATTGTACAGACAAGGAATTTGGGTTCCTCATGAATTGAAGGGATACCATCTGCGCGTCTCTTTTGTCTCGGTATGAAGCCGATCCGTTTTTGCGGCGAAATGTAACTAGAGATGAGAAATGGATGCTATACAATAATCCTGTATGAAAAAAAAATATGGCTTTCTCCCGGAGAAGTACCCTGTTCTGACCCCTCGACCATCACTAACAATAAAGAAGGTCCTTGTTTGTGTGTAGTGGGATTTTTCTGTAATTATACAATACGAATTGCTTAAACCTGGAGCGAATAAAACAAGAGCTCAAAAATGATTTATTTTTGGTCAATGCCAAAAAAAAGGATCCTTCAACACTATAAAATAACACAGGAAAAAATAAGGGAGATTGAGGAGAATTTTTAGCACATCTACTATATACACCGGATCTCGCGCCGTCGGATTACAACCTTTCAGATCGTTAGAACATACATTAAGAGATAAAAAAATTAATAACGTTGTAGAAGTGAAAACGCCCTTGGAAAAGTTTTGCAATGAAAAATCGAAGGCCTTTTTTAAATAGGGAATCGAACAACTGCCAACAAAGTGTTATAAAATTATTTTGCTGATAATATAAATGTTTTTCGCCAGAAAAAAACTATTTACTTTTCGGTCCCCCTAATATTATCATGGCTAGCGAATATTAATGCATTGCTCAAAATTACTGTCTTATTGAGACATCATCGTTTATAATGAATATCTTATATATACATATATACACCTGATCCCTCGAATTACACGGTAGATTCGTTCCGTCCAAAAATGGCGTGTAATCACGAATTGAAACGAATCAGAAGCACCCAATATTTATAGACAATGAAGATGCGTGCTAAAACAGAACTGTGCATATCGAATGTACACTATTCTGCATATCGCCGGAAACATGTGCAATCCTCAAGAGCAGAACCGTCGAAAATATCATCACTCCCATACGCCCGGGGTCGACAACCAGCGCCGTAAGGTTTCCACGTGAGGCCAACGTGAAACCCTACATTCTCGGCATTCCAGCATCTCGAGCACGTGGACTAGTCCGCCTCTGGTCAGTGATTAAATTCCTCAGCGAGCGCCCGGTAATAACAGAGCAGAGTACTCACTCCGGTTTTGAAGCCGGCAAAAAATATACCACTTCTTCTGCTCGGCGTTTTATTCTTTTTTTGGGCTCGACCAACGCGTGATACCGCGGAGGTTGTGCATTAGCAGAAGTGAATTTGAAGGCCAATAGAAGAATGGCACGCAAGAATTTTTTTTTAATTGACATGCCACACCTTTGTAACATTGTGGGTCACGGACGCCGATGATTGAACAGAATATCATTAATGTATGTATTAATTCAAAAAAATTCAAATCCAAAACAATAGTTCATTGAGCTCGCCACCGACAGATCGCCATATAACATGCCGCAGCGATTGCAGCGCTGCTTTGCAAAACAACTTGCAGCAGAAGATGTCGACGAGAGTGAGAGTGAATAATAAATTGCAAATCCTCGTTTCGCAAAACTCATTGAATCGAATTCAATGCTACATGACACAATCGGATTGATGTCTAATTGACTAGTATGTCCGATTAAGATCAAAGATAATTAAATGATAACATGTATTACATTATCGAACGAATGTATCGGGGGTTTTCTAATATATTCATAATGCAAAATAAATTATATTCATTATGCTCATTCATTGGATTAATTATAATTAATCTAGATTTTCCCTGATTATTATTTCATAATTATTAACATCATTAGAGTTGATTATAACGATGGCAAATGCAATTTTCATGTACAAATATAAAAAAACGCGTATTTTTATTATCGAGCCTCGTATTATACCATATAGCCAAAATCAGTGGTCACCAAAGTACGGCCCGCGGGCCGGATCCTGCTCGAAACTAGATCAAGAAAAACGCAGATGAAAAACTTTAGATCAAGGACCATAGATAAAGATAAACTGAATGGCGCAGTATCTGTATTTAACCTAGCCGTACCGATGGGGTCTATTTGGGAATAATAATAAATATTATATATAAAAAAAAAAAACAACAACAATATAATTTCTCATTAGCACGGATGCGATGTTTTTTATTGCTCGCTCGCTTACGCGTCATATTGATTAGTAAAAAAATCCAAAATACCAATTAAATTATGAATAATATAAATAACTACTTAGAAAAATCCATTTTTAAAACAAATGTTTAGGGTCTACAGTCCGCCCTCCTATAACGTTTACTCCTATTTTCTACAAAATGCCTTGTCAACCAAAGAGCATTGACCTTATTTCGCTGGACAATGTATTACAGTAAAACCCCCTTTACACTAAAGTCGGGACCGTGTAATTTGGAGTCGTGTTATTGGGGGAGTGAAGCCGCCCGGCTGTGTGCGTATAGCCTGGCATGGCTGCCCGGCTGTGTGTGTGATTTGGGGCGAATATTTCAATCCAGCGCGTAATTCGGAATAGTGTAATTAGGGGTTCCACTGTATATATTAACGTAATCTGTAATTTGACCTCGAAAATATTAGCATTTTGTAAAAAGAAGCATTTTAAAGAAAACGTTAAAAGAGGGCTGACTGTATTTTCATGCATTCATTTCATACTAAATATACCCCATCGGCCGACGCCGTTGGTTTCGAGCCGCCGAGACGGATCAGTTAAAGAATATAATTTACAACGTCACTACACTACGACACATGGGACAAAATACGATAATTTTAAGTAATTTTGCAAAAAAAGAAACCGGAGGAATTAATTAACTCAAAATGCCAACAGTCAACAAAAAAATATACGTGTTTTCAGAAACAAAAATTTAAGTACGGTTCATCGCAATGTACATATTAATATACATATATTTTCTATTATTAATTAAAATATAAATTATATTGTTCGTCTGGTCCCCGATGTTTTAAAAAAATTAAAAATTTCAAATGTTCTGAATGCAACTAATCGATGGTATTTATTTAGTATATAAATTTATGCGAAGAAAGATCATGGCCGATAAAAAAATTGTCAAGGCTCAATAATGATATGACACAAGATGGCGATTGTATAATTCATTTGTTTCGAATTAAAAATTTAAATACCGGTTCAAAACATGAACGGAATGTCCTCGCGTTACCTAATGAAAACAAATGGTAATCACGCGATTTTCAGCTGAATTTTCTTTAAGATAAACTGCATTAATTTCAGCAGCGTGCCATATATTTACGCAGCCGCTGATTCGGTCCAAAACAAAGAGAGGTCAATTGATCGTTCTGCGCCGTTTTCGACGACCGCTCTTCCAGATGCTATCACGAATCTTCGAGAGCGTGAAAATCCAGACGTGTTAGCTAAGAACCGAAAGCGGCACGGTACATAACCGCGACACTTTCGCTTTAATTGCTCTCGAGAAACGTGGTCGAAATAATGAATATAATAAAATGGACAGCGTACGCATCACCGGCGAACGTGTTGCATAATGTTCACTGAACTTGCCTAGAGCCGAAGCCTCAGGAATCCGGCCATATCCGCGACCGGTGGTCAATGTCACAATGGCATTTTGAAAATAATAAAAAAAATTCCCTTTCGAATCGATCGGACGCATCTCGCCGAAACCGGAACAAAGCCGTAAAAATGGCGGGCAAATCAATGTGTATGGAATGCAAACGGGAGCCAGATATAAAAAGAGAATGTCCACGGTATCATGCGAAGGGAAAGTCTCGACCTTCTGGCCATTTTGAGAGTCGTGGCTTACTAAAAATGTTTGGCCCAGTTATTGCATCGATCGCCGATCGTTAGTCCATGAGAACAACGAATCGGCTGTGTTATGTCTTCCAATGTCTTTTGTAAATCTGCAGAACACGAGTGGGTCGATGTAACGTATAGCCAAACGACGCACAATGCACATTCTGCTTAAATCAAAACCCACTCGACTGTCATCAAATAATGCCATATTTGTAGGTCCAATGCGGAGGAATTTAGGTTCCCAACCTATAGCGTCACCCTTTTATGAAAGCCAGATGGCCTCTGACCTATGACACGTTTGAAAAGGGTAACACATTGGCCTAAGTAGGATTAAACATTTCCCCCTTTTATTTTTT
>JAGXCT010037007.1:0-115505 GCA_022495035.1 Philopotamus ludificatus
AGGCAATGTGATTGTTAGAATGTCGATATGTTTAGCCGTTTCATTTTATTTGAAGATTATACGGCTTACGGTAAAAATCCGTACAATTAGCTTGGCGATTAAAGGGTTAAAATAGTTATTCTAGAGAAATCAAAAACATGGGGTCCTCAATATACCCCTTTGGCACGGCTTAGTTAATATGGCTACCAAAGCGATAAATCTATGGCGATTAGATTTTAAAATATCTTTTGATCAAACCTGGTATTCATCAGGGTGCTAACGCTATCGCCAGATAGCTTTACGGCCTCCGTTAGCGACAATGTAACTTTACGAGTATTCGCAAAGACGCGGGGGCAGGGCTCCTACTTACATGGCAACACTAATCAATTTGGCTAGTATTAATCGTGTCGTTTTATAGGTGAAACTTTGGGTACACACGCAAGTGTACCAGAGTTTCTGTAGCAAAGAGGGCAATAAATAATTGGTTTCTGAGCGGTCTCGGGGCGGGGCGGCCATTAAGGGCCCGGTGATTAACGGGCGAGTTGGCACATTGCCGGCAGATGGTCACTCAGCCCAGTCGGGACTCGAACCCGATTTATGGAGATTATGTGCCGGCCGGAATGACCTCGGTTATTGCAGACATTCGTCCCGGCCGCTCCCGAGTATCGATCCCCCTGGGCGGAGTCGCGATTTCCCACGGACCGTCGGAATTATTATCCGGTCCACTGCCGTATGACGCTGCGTACCTTCCAGCCCATGTAATCTTGGGCGGTAATGAGATTCGTTTATCTGCGTTATTCCGTGTAATTATTGCGCTAATTCGGGCATAACAATCGCGGCAGCCGAGCGGAAATACTCGGTAGTCATCCGGAGGCAATCTTCATTCACACATTGTCTCCGGGTTCTTAAACACCTCCGCTGGAGAGGGGTTGAGGGCGCGGTGGCGCGGCGGGGCTGCGTGGCGAGTTAAATGTTCCGGAAAATAATGAATGATTGCATGGGGGCGAGAGGTGGCGATGGGGTGGTGAGCTTTCGCCCAAGGTGTTGGAACCTGCACCGTTCCTAATGACCGTCCGCCATGTGCTATTTACTACTTATTCCGCGTTTTACGCAAACTGTCGTGACAACTTGGCGGTTAAAGTAAACCGGATTTGGATATTATTTCGATAATGCAAGTTAACCGCGACTGAGCTAAGTTAGTACTCGGATAGGTGTCCGACGAAAACCGAATGAATTCGGGGAATTCTTCATAACACTGGCCAGGGGGGTATGTAAGAGGAAGACACCCATTACATCGAAACAGTATTAAAATTAATCAGTGTCGTGGTTTGACACTGGGGGGAATATTGGTGTGAGAGACTCATTCCCCTTGCATCTTTAGAGTCTTTAGAATCTTTATCAAATCTTTATATAGATAAATGGCGTTTTGGAATCTTTCTGTAATCCCATTCATCCATCGGATTCAAATAAATAAATTATATTTTGACTAAGAAACACGCGGAATTTATGTTTTTCTTAAATATTATAATAATTCAGAGCACTTTGTTATTTCTCTATATTTTTTTAAGGACAAATTATACCAACATGCCGTAAAATAAGTCCTCCGCGTACGTGATTTCGGACTTGCGTGTTTTTCAGCGTTTGTTTACATAAAATATTGTATTACTTTACAAAGAAAGTGATTTATATTGAAAAAATCCTAGAAATCTGCCAGGAAAAATCTGCAGAAGAGGAATTAAATTAACAACTAAAGCAATTTAAAACGGTGATTATTATAATATGTTCCGGATTGGCTTAGTTAGCCTCAAAAAACAAGGCCCTGATTCTGAATGATTTGCATCAGTTTCAAAAGCAACGAATGATGATATCGGTTGCTATGCTAAGAAAATTTGGGGGTGCTGCGGAATATTAAAAATTAAAAAGTACATTTCGTTTATATTTTATTTATAATATAAAAAATCAGGTGAGGTAAAAATGCTAAATAATATTATCAATAATAAAATAAGTGACAAGCGAATGTTTATTGGACGTTTTTTTCAATTTTGTTGGGGGTGCTGCAACTCCGCAGTGTATATAAACGGGCCGTCCCTGACAATATGTACGCAAAATTTGCCATAAAAAATTACAGTACCTGAATAAATCAAATATTTCTCCATTTTTTCAAGTTGCTATTCATTTGAATTTAACACATATTATTTTTGAAAAAATAGTCAATTTTACTTTTCTATTTACACGATTTTTCGACTTACTCGAAAACCTTCGCAACCAATTAATCGTGAAACACGAGGACATATTGTACTTGAAAATCCATTTTTTTTGTTTTGAATACCTACATTTAATGATATGATCCCTTTTTCCTCCCTGGCAACATTTCAATGCCTTGTTTATAAAAATTAACATGTTCGGGGGTAAAATACCCCCTTAGTCCATTTCTAACCTCGTAATATGTTTTAAAATGTTATATCGATCTGAAAATATGACAGCAAAACGAAGCTATATCAAGATTATATAAATGATGGCGAATTGACATTCATCCAAGGTTATTATTTCCAGATTTAAGAGCTTCTAATGTTTATTGGGTTATTAATTTCGAATCCTACAAATCATAATTCAATCTTGGGGAGTATAGTCACCAAAAATAGTCGAAACTTAACTAGTTATCGACGACGGTCAACGAAAAAAAACATTTTTTTCCGGTATTAAAGGAACCATAAAGTAGTCAGTAAAAAAAAATAATCAAATAAATAAATATAGAACCTGGGCTTAATAAAAAGTTAATATTTTTTACTTATCATTGTTTTATTAGTATTATGTCCTTGCATATTTTCTGTTATTTTCTTTTAATTATTTTTTTTGTTGTTATTTATGTTTTTATGCGTGACTAGCGAACTGAGTTAATCTCTACTGTTATTCACGCATTGTTATTTCAGGATAAAAAAATAAATAAATATTTTCTTAAATACTTTATTAATAAATTAAACCAAATTAAAAATCTGCGTTCTGTCAGAAGGTGAATATACATCTTTTGCAAGTTTTCAATACCCATACTAACGATTAAAAATTAAAATCAACATTTACTGTCTGAAATGTATATCCTTCATTAGTTTAGAGACTCAATGTATATTTTTTACGACTCTAATCTATCGCAACTTTCCTTACTCATAATCTCCGTAATAAGAAATTTGGATCTCACTCATGTTTTTTTCGAAAAAAAACCTGAGTGAGATCCAAATTTAGAGAACCAAGAAATAAAAAACAACACTTAAAATTAACAAATATATATAAATCACTTAAAAAAGTCACAGATGTTTTAAAAACGGTCACATAATAATAATACGAGGTTTTTCGTCCGTCGCAATATACATATATATATATATAATATTTTGTACACTCAATCAATTTCACGTGATCAAAAAAAACTATCGCCGCTAATAATAAGTATCGGCAGCGCCGAAAAATTTGAGCCTATCCTAGAGACAAACAAGTGTTACCTTACGATATACCACATAATATATATATATATTATAAAACGACTGATATGGCTAAAATTAAGTATTATCTTTAACACTCAAAAAATTTAAATAAGGTATATTCATAATAAATTTATATTAATACATTTCTTTGTGATTTATGTCTTAAAATGATAAAAACATTATTCATAATTTCTCTAAATACCCTTACGTTAGTTATTACTAAATAATTGTTTCTCTTTTATATATAAATATTGTTAAAACAAAGTGGCACTTGAATCACAAATACTGGAAAAACTTAAGGAAATACTATTGGTAGTTTTTTTTTGATTTCTTTTTTTAATTTTATTTTGCTCAGCAAAGCCGTACGATTAGAGATGCCGCGAACGTCGCCCGCCCCGCCCAACTGATAATACGTATCGCGATAACATCGACGAGAGAATATTCTTTCGGAAAATTTATCTAATTTAAAAAATCACATCGTTTTTTGATTTTGTGCTGCCGTAGTCAAATATGCTTTAGAATATATATATTGTAAATCAGTATGTAAATATTTATATCTCTCGACTGGGCATACGTGATAATAATGATAATGACATCGCGCGCGATCCTAAGGATTCCGTCGATTTAGTATTTCAATTTCGCAAGAAAAATAATCACAAGACCACCGGGTCACAGAGGTATATTTCCCGTCAGGCTTAAAACCCCCCTCTTCGTAGCACAAGACACAGTGGATACATTATAAATTATTGCAGACCTGCAAGAGAGATCTAGTAACTAACTGCAATCACAATAAAGGGATACATTAAAAACTATCGATCCAATCGACTTGGACGACTCTGAAGATCATGTCTTTCTATATATATTACACAAAAAAAAAAAAAGCAAAAAGTCGTTACAACCCTTTGCGTTTCATAGAGGTTTAGATAATTTCTTTCTTAATCAATTAATTATATAAACAATTCTAATTTAAACAAATTAATAAAAAAGTCAATAAATATAAGTTTTTTTTTTTTAATTTCAGACTGTTAATAAATTACAGGAATTTACGCCTACAAGAATGCACTTGAAATCTCATACCGTTCGTCCTCCGTATTTTTTATTATCCCCTAAAAACTAATCATAACGCTATTGACTATAAAATACAGTATTTGTCTGTTGGCAAAATGGACTCGTAAAACGTTATTGCTGAATAAAAATATCACTATCTGAGAATAAAAACGTGAGAAACCTTAAAATTTAACAATCAATCGATACATAATAAAAAAAAAAACGAAACAAACAACTCGGAAAAATGCAAAGGAATACATACAACGATCGTACGACGATTATTTCACGGCGCAAAGCAACATTTTACCAACACAACAAAAAAAAAAAAAATATTAAAAAAAAAAACAATGAAATGAGACCAAGCACAATTTATGCACGCCAACAAGACACGTCAATACAAGCGAGTTGGCTGAATCGGTGAATAAAACCCTATCCTTAAGCTAAAGGTACTTATTTTGTATCTTAAAAAAAAAAAAAAAAAAAAATATATATATATGTAAACGCACACGTTACGTGCACGGTTTGGTATATTAAAAATCATTAAAACATATATATAGAAAACTTAAGACGTTTAATTTGAATTAAGCACAAAACGCAAATCATAAATTATATATTGTGCAACGAGATCCTCCGAGGTACATTTTAACAACCGAGCTGCACCGTGCAGTCATTCAAATTGTGTGTTGTTCAAAAATTTTCTACCAAATACGAACTATACAACTAACAAAAATATTTATATTAATTATCCCCTACAAGCTAAAATTGGCATTTCAATCATATCTGTATTATTTTTTTTTCATCGTTATTCATTATTTTTATAAAATACAAAACTAGTTATTTTAGAAATGGAACCATGTTTGAGGTCACTCTGTTCATGTTCGTAGATTCACTACATGTGCTACAACAACAAAAAATATTTTCTTTACGTACGCGAAACAATACAAACAATATTATTTAGTGATATGTCGATAGGCCAAAGTAAATATACATATACATGTGTCGAGTGTGTGTGTGTATCAATCAATGTATACATATGCGTTACACATAAAAATACTGATAAATAAATATTGCACCAATAGTTGTAAAACAAAATTGGGTATTTAAAAATAATGACTAATTAATTAAATCACATCAGTGTGACAAACAACAAGCAGAGTGACTGATTTGCACCATAAATAAGCCGATACCGACTTTTAATGATATATATGTATATATATAGGCGTAAGACTAAGTATAATATACGAAACGAGAATTCTCATGAGACTTAAAATAAAATTACATATTTTATATTTTTGTGGTATTATACAAATAAAAAGCCACTTATATTTCACAGCACAGTTGTACATTAATACAAAATGTTAATTTGTTATAATATATATATATAGATATATAATCTAAACACATTCAGCGGCTGAGGGACTACTGCTGACCACCTTGCACGGATTATATTATTCGTAAATATAGTTATATTATTATTTTTTTGTTTTTTTTTTTTTTTAATTTTCCATTTCACTACATTAAGCATTAAAAACAAATTATCATATTTTAATGGAGACTAAATATACACATATAGTTGAGATAGATAAGATAACAAATTATAGTGCTACATCACACCGAACAGCCTCTAAAAAAATCATCACAACGCATTTTTTATCTTAAAAGAGTAATACAAAATATTCGCGATTGCACGTGTAATCAACAACAGAATAAGAATGTAATAATTATTATAATAATATATTAATAATAATAATAATGTCAAACATATTTAATGATAAAAGTCAGTCTTGTAAATAATGAGGGACAGATATTATAATGAAAATGAAAATGTCAAAGCGGGAACAATGTTAATTATAAATGCAATAGTTAACAAAAAAAAACCAAAAAAAAAAAAAATAAAATAAAAAGGAATTACAATAATACGCGGATGAATCAAATCCATCCTCATGGAAGGCAAGTGAAGGGGCACTGCGCAGAGTTGCGAGTACTTTGTAAACGTTAATTATTATCATGAATAAGGCCCTGAAATCCTGCAAGTATGGTCTGGCCAGCTTCCCCCACACTCGCACACTAAAGCTACCTTGTCGATAGCATTTTGTCTATCTTAATTGTCCTAACCTTACGTTTTAGATCAAATACACATTTATAAACATCTACCTCATTATATTCTTATCGTTTATGTTATTTTCTTTAAGTATAATAATATGTATGTATATAACTCTATGCATTTCCATTATGAACACCTTACAACACAGTAAATGTATCAATTTGGACATCTTAAACTATCAAGGGGAGACTTCTTTCGCCATAAGGATTTGGCCCAAAGGTTTATGATATATTGGGAATATGTATATGGATTTGTGTGCACGTATATACATACACACATAGCGATAATACATAAATATATATATTCACATACATAAGTATATATAGATACGTACGTAAAATTCGGCTTAGAGCCGTCAAGTCTGATATATATATATATATAGATTTAAGATGTACACCCAGATCTTACGATTATGACAAATATAAATTACTTAAATTATCATTGTATTTTTAAAATTAGATTATTCTCGCACGCGTCGTTGCGAGACTGATTGTTACAATACATATGTATGCGTATAATATTGATCTACTCGTATCGTTGCCCGTTTCGTGTGAGCAAAAATTTCCCTCATGACGAAATTAAAAAAGGATAAATCATTTTTGCACAATACTTTTTTTTTTAGCTACCTTAATTTAAGTATAACATTGCATAATAAATACTCTGCGTGCAGTCTAAACATGATTGTGGTGTTAAAAAAACCCGCGAATGACCCAGATTATTACGCCGGGGACACACCGGCGAGCCGTATTCTACCTCTGGAAGATACATTTAACTCAAAGGCAATTTTGTACAAATTCAGACGTTTTAACCATCTAATATATTGCATTGGCCTGACTTAACGAGTAACATTTAAATATTTTCTTTGTTTTTTTTTTAATTTTTTCATTTATCGATTTATAAAAAAGAATCACAGGTTTTTGGGCGATTATGAAAATTATATAAATTACAACTTTATAGAGCATTGCTTTTGTTTTTTTTTTTTTGGAAAAATTGTTAGATCAATAATAGACACACGAGTTCAGTCGGTATTGATGGCACTTATTTTATTCTTCCTTCGCAAACCACTTATGTATCACTTTTTCTCTTAATATCATCATATCTACAAAAATATATTATTTATCATATGCCTACTCATTGCAATGGAATTAGAAAATACCACTTGAAAATTCAGGAAAATATTTCAAATATGACCAAGCTCAAAGTCAAAAAGAGCCATTTTATTTATTATATTTTTTATTCATTTTAGCCACCTACAAATACCAAACGACTGCAAGAATAAAAATGCAATCTTTGAATACTATAGAGTAAATAAATATATTTTAAAATTGAACAAAAATATATTATGGAATTAACAATTAATATTAGTTGCATATATGTTTAAACATATGTATAAATATTAATAAATAAATGAGCAAAAGGAACGACTCAGTCCAATAAAACAGCATTCTTGAAGTCATTTGATACATCGAGAGGTATTCGCCTCACATTAATATTAAGGTGTACGTCTATATTTGTATATAATTATTTGAATCGATAAGGTTTGTAGCATGTGGCAAAGAACTACTCCGATGAAGTTGATGCCACATTTGACTAGGTAAAACAAAGTAGTTCACAGTAATCACAAATAACACTTATAACTTTGTTTTACTTTAACAAATGCTTAAATAATACAAATATCTATAATAAAGAAGTTTTTCGTAACGTTAGTTACACTTTATAACTATAATATCACTGGAAAACAAAAAAATAAATGTCTTTTACAATATATAGCAAAACAATTTGGAATTTTTTTAATATATAAAAATGAAGAAAGCTAAATAATACATTATAACATCACCGCATTAAAAATAAAATATGTATATATATATATGTACTATCAATATTCAAAAGGCTTAAACTTATCTATAAACAGGAAACAATCGTTTATTTTAATTTTAGTAAAGTTACTATTAAATTGGCCACTATAAAATTTGGTCAGGATTCGATCATCATTAATTATTATAATTTTTTCTATCATAATTAAATAGAATATTATTTCCTTATAAACAAGATCAATATAATAATCGATAATAACCTATAATCTAAAAAGCACAACAATACTATCACATAATTAAATTGTTTAGTATTCATATGTACGGTGGAGTTAATATTTAAATAGATTCGCCACCGAGTAGGTCCGGGGGCAGAAACGTTGTCAGGGACGAGGGAGTCGCACGCTGTTCCGCAAGGGGTGTGTCCCAGAGGGCGGTGAAATTCCATGTGTCGGATGCGGGAGGACCGGAGGCGCCTTTCCCACCTGAATTACGCCATTGACTCCCACCCGCACCCTGTCCCAAATGTTGTAGAATCATGTTTACGTCGGATTCCGCCGGTGTTTCAGCAAATATTGTTGTGTTTCCCAATACACAATTGTTTAAAGCCGTTTGAGCCTAAAAAATTCAAGAAACATTCGTTCAATGGACGATCATCGGTCATCATCAATTCCATACGAGATGCAATACGGACGATAATATCGAACGGATCGATTGAATATATTGGGGGGCTTACCTTGCTGGCTTCTTCTCTTGTATTGTACTTGGACAGTGCAATGCCTTGGTTCAGGTAGAGATGGAAACTTTGCAGAGGTCCATGTTGCACGCAGAGTGTTTTCAATGTCGATCCGTCAATCTATAATATAAATAGTAAATAAATTCATATTAAAAATAATTCCGAGTAATGTGAACGCAAACGAATTCAGCAAAAACATACCTGAGCAGTAAGATTCTTCAACAAAAGCCAAGTGGATTGCCAATTTTGTGGTTGAGAGAATGCAGAGCGCTGTGGCTGAGATGAACTTCCGCCCCACGACGGTGTTGGCTTGGACGAGGAGGCGGGAAGGGGTCCGCGAGATTTTGACATCGAAGAGCCGGAACCCCATAGTTCGGACGGTCCCGTGGCGGCGGTGTCTCCCCACGAAGACTTGCTGCCGCCGCCCTTTGCTATATTGAACGAATTTGGTGTAGAAGACGGCGGCGGATAGCTCCATGTGGAAGAGGAGAGGCTCCTCTCGGATGGAGTGGTAGGTGAGGCTTTGCTTTGGTTGCTTGTGCCGAATATATCGGTGTCTTTGATTGCCGCAAGCGATAATGGCGAACGCTGAACGGAGCCTGGGGTTATAGCCGGGTCGTCTTCAATGCTCTTCATCTGATTACCCTACAAACGAGGGTGTATATAAAGTACATTGTTTTTTTTTACATAATACGGAATACAGATTCAATGAACGACGTAATAAAATTATATTAAAAACAATTCAGACCTTCCAGGGTTTGCCGGGCTCAAATTCAGGTACCAAATCGGTGTATGTGGCAGACTGCGGGGGTTGACTAGTTGGCCACGGTTCCTTTCCATCGGGCAAATCAGACGTGTCGCTGGATGGCCAGCCGTCATTTACGGAACGGCCAGTTGACCATGTGCTTTAAAAGAAAAAAATATCACATTATATTGATCCGATTTAAAAGCGTTTGTAAAAAAAATCTAAATATATTACCTGTCTGGTTGTAGAGCAAGAGGATTAAGTTGAGGACTGGTAGTTGACTTTGTCGTAGTTCCGGGGGCTCTGCTAAATTCAGAGCCTTCGTCTTTGTCGAGAGAGGGTAACTTCCATTGATTCAATCGAGATTGCTGTCCACTGTTGCCACCATATGGCTATATCAAAAAGAAAACCATTTAATATTCCCCGCTTCACGATCACGACACAATACACATTAAAAATAAGACCGAAAATCTTACCGTCTGTGCATCCTTATTCAGAGACAAGTCAGCAAAATTATTTTGCATTTGTGGCAATGGTGCGAGGGGATCTTGGGGTTTGTTGAAGAAATCTCCGGTGCTGGAGCTCGAACCTCCCCCGGCGTTTCCTTGTTGTTTAATGTAAATAGCTTGTTGAGCAGCTATTTGGCCCTGAAATTAAATTTAAAAAAAAAACGAATTGAACAACCGCAGAAATACTATGAAATTATTTAATTCACAAAAAAAAGCATCATAAATTTGTATATAACATCAAAACCTTTCAGTAGTTGGATCCAGTTTATAATCATATGTGATTTTTCTTTCAAAAAAAAATAACAATAAATCTTATATTTACCTGTAAGTTTACAATTTGTTGTTTAGCTTTGGTGATTTGAACAGTTATATGGAGATTCATGGTGGAACTACTTTTAACACCCATGGGATTTTGCATGACGGCATTGTGCTGAGATCCGAGTTGTTGCAATAGCTTAATCTATAATAAATTTCAATAATGATATATTTATTCAAATAACATAAATGAAATAAATAGTACATAATAATAAAACGTACCTGCTGTAGCAACTGATTTAGTAAAACTAGCGTTTGAGGAGCCAGCGGTTGATTCAGAATCTGGTGATTCAAATAACCGGCAGTTACTGCCATTTGAATTTGTTGTACAAGCATCCGTAATTGTGCAGTGCTTGGTTGTCCACTGCCACCAGATTGACTACATCAAAAAGATAAATAATAACGTAAATATAAACACAATACATCGGGCCAAAAAAAAAAAAACCAAAACAACAATAATGGAAAATAAAATAAAATAAAAAAAAAAACATAAAAAAGCTTACTTATTCTGTTGATTGAATGGTGGTGGTGGTTGAGAAGTTGGTTGACTAAGTATTTTTGGAATAGCAGGAGAAATATTGCTGACTAACCCTTGACTCGGTTGCGGGAAAGGCACACTGGGCGGCTGCTGCGGAGGCGGAAACGATGGCGGCTGGTGTCTAGGTGGCGCCGGATACTGCTGCTGGTGATCAAACGGCGGTCCCCCGGGATGATCCTCGAGGCGTCTCCACGTGTCCATGCCACCGGTGCCCCTCATTTGCGCTAACAAGTCCATAGCGTCGTCAACGTTCATATCTCTGTTACGCAAAGCTAATTCTACATCATCTTTTTTGTAACCCATATCAACCAGTAAGCGAAACTGTTTGCTGTTCCAAATCATGTCTTTTGGTAGCAATTTTGCGGTAGAACCACCACCGCCGCCGGGCGGTTTGGGTCCTCCCCAATCGCCCATGTCGGAATCCCAAGACCCGCCGGGAGCTCCCATCGGTTTGGTTTTTTGTCCGATCCATCCACTGCCTTGATTCATAGACGAGTCGTTCCAAGAGTTACCACCGTCTTTCTCCCAATTGCCAGAGTGTGTGGAGCTTTCTTCCCATGAACCGTTTCTATGAGGGTGGCCCCACATAGCGTCGGGTTTCATCGGGTTGGGAGCGACACCGGGCATACGGTTCGGTGGCATTACAGGGGGGCATTGCATAGCCCCGCGACCCATACCTCCCGACATTTCCTTCCATGGGGCGACACCGACTCCGCTGCCTCTTTGCTGACCCCATAGAGATGTCCCGTCGTCGAAGTTTGCCATATTTCTGCGAGCGGCCGGAGGGGAAGGCTCTTCCCAGCCGGAACCGCCCTTGGGCATGTTCATATCCTTAGGTGCTTGTGCTCCCCATTGATTAACACCGTTGCCGACATTGGTCGGCATCATTTTATTCGGAGCTTGCATGCCATGAGGCATTCCGTGATGCTGGCCCCACATATCACCGCCGTTGAGACGGCCAGAGATACCGCGAGGATCTCCGCGCATATCTCCACCGCGCCCGTCCATATTCATCATGGTTCGCATGTCGCGGTGATCGGGAGCCGGTGCTCTCAAGTCACGTCCGTGCATATCAGGACGGTGTAAATCGGGGCGATGAGGTTCTCCCCAACCCACCCAATCGTCTTTCTTTCCTGCCGCATTCCAATGAGGCGGTTGATGTGGCGGTGCTCCCCATTGCTGCGGAGGTGGTGGTCCAGTCCAAACGTTGCTGGAATCTGGTGCATCGTCATCTTCTCCCCATGTACCGCCGATATTGGTGGTTGGAGTGTGACCCCATGGGGTTTTAGCTACTGGCTGAGGGGGTGGTTGACCACCATTACGTAAATTAGCTTCCCAGAGATCTGTACCTGCAGATAAAAAAAAATGATTAGTTATAATAGATATAAGAATGAATGTCAAGATATAACGATAAAAATTACCATTATTGATATTTGGCTTCCAAACGGGAGGACCCCCGGTTTGATCCAATTTGACACCGGGTTCGGGGGAAGTGGGGACATCCCAATTAGTATCTTGATTGACATGCTGTAAAAATATTAATTTATAAATATTTTTGAAGATATGATTTAATATCTTATATACAAATAAATGCATAAATGTAAAAAATTAGCAAGTAAATCATCCAATTTAAGGACGTCTTTGATTTTCAAGTTCGTTAAGGTGATTATATTAGGCTTGACTTGAAAAATGAGGTTATTGTCGATGATTGTTAAACTTGTTTTTCAATTAATAAACTAGCCTATAATATGACATTTTCAGCATTTGATTCGAAAAAAAAAGATATACGGACCCCGCCCCAACCGTCTTGGCTGAAAAGTGCTTCTCTCATGGTGCTGAGTTGCTCCAACTGAGCTTTGGAGTTAGTCGGAGGTGGAACCGCTCCAGGAGCGGGACCAACAGTATTATTCGGGGGCATGGTAGGTGCTCCATTCCCATTAGCCCCCGGCGAATTGTTACCGCCAGTACCAGCTGTTGAAAAAACGTTCAATATTTAGTAAACGAGATATTTTTTTTAAATTCAGATAGCTCTCGTTGATATGATATGTACCTTGCACAGGTGGCATGGGCTGAGAACTGTTGTTCGACTGAGACGATACGGGCATATTTGAATTTGAAGAGGTCGATCCCCAATTTCCCGTCGGTCCAGAGGGAGAGACAACAGAACTGCTTCCGGTTCCACTGGTCGATACGTTGTTCACTTTGTTAGTATTGGCTATAATCAAACAAAATCTTAGTAAAAATCGTATAAATAAAAAGTGATATGTATTTTGCATAAAAGTCGCTTACCATCCTGGGAAGTAGGAGGGCGTTGATTAGCACTGGCCCATTGTTGCTGAATGTTGTTTGCAGCGGTGGGTTGGCTACTGCCGCCGTTGTTACCTCCCCAATTATTTCCGACACCTTTAAAAATTGAATCAAATTAAACGGAAGCTCGTATACGTCGCAACACATCGATAGTTAAATAGTCCACTCACCATTATTGTTATTGGCATTGGGTGGACTGCCCCAGCCGCTCGCTGCATTGAGAGAGCTCTCTCCGCCGCCGGCGAGGCGTAGACATTTTGGTATGTTCCAAGCGTTCAATGCTTGCGGTCCTTCTTCTTTAACCAGGCGGGCTATTTTCATGGGAGCCTCTGCCACCATCTTCAGGAGAGATTTAAACGTAAATTCTCCGTTGCTGAACGTGGCGTATTCGGCCTTTTTGTCATTGATGCATTCGGCTTTGTCATAATCGGCGGGTGCGTCTTCGACGGCACCATCATCTTCTACCTCCCCTTCTGGGTAGTTATTGTCAACATCAGAATATCCGAGACTTTTACATAACATATTGCTCTTCATGGTAAAATACGGGAAATCATTATTTATTTGCACTTTGGAGTTTCCCGGCATTTTATTTTCCTTCGTCAATTTTAAATATACTAATAACTTTCTTGATACTGTTTCAGACTCATTTAATACAGAATGAATTATAATACGAGTTTTGTCAATAAAAGCGTAATCAGACTTGTTCATCGAGAGTAGGTATGCAACCCCTCCACTATATATTAAGTTTGGATTAAAGCTATGCGAGTGCGGGTGTCCGTACACGATACCCTGGACAGTTATGGCATTTTTTAATACAGGAATGCTGTTATCTGGCGCGTGGCCAAAATTTTGGTTTATCAGGATACATTTTATAATTAGTTTCAAATCACATATTATTTTCTTAAAACACTGACTTTTATTTTCCTGAATTTGCGGAAAAGCACCATTTTTCTTTGTGTTGATCATCATCTCTACGACTTCATAATTACGTTGCTTCAATTTGCTAATAATAGCATTAACATTTGAATAATTATTTTTAATAAATTGTGGAACACATAATATTAAAGAGATATTATATATCAGATACTTTATACCCTTATGCTCAATGTAATTAATTTTACCTAAGTCTAATCTAGATTTCACAGTGTTTTTATTATTATCATTTATCTTAGAGTTAATTGAGTAGTTAGCAGTGATGTCAGTACAGTGAAGTGCGATCCCAAAAAATGCCAATTTAAGGTGATAAAGAGTGGGAGTCGTGGGAAGATGTGTATTGCTGGAAGCGCTCGTGTCGGGGTGCGCCACGCGACTTGGCCTCAAATCCCAGACCTGCAAAATCAAAGACAATCAATATAAATGCTATTCGATCGAGTCAACACGAAGTTAAACAAAACGTACCTGTAAGGACGGAGATTGGCCTTGCTTGCGACTATTTGAGCTGGTTATCACAGATATATCGGGTATAACAACCCTCGGATCTGAGTGAAGGCAATACACGGTGTAAGGGCCAGCCCACCCAATTACACGCATACTGCCAGAGACCCAACTTAAATTAGATTCCTTATCGACCAGGAAAAAAGATGACATTGGACTCGAACGCAAAGCGGTAATCGACAGAGTCGATTGCTGTCCAATAGCATCTGAATAATCAATATTTACACATTAAAATAAATAAATAAAATATAAAAAACAAATAAATTCAATCGCAACCAACCTATATTGCATTGTACTTCAGGTGATGAATCGGGAGATTCCATTTCGTGCATATTACAGGACCAACGAAGTGGATCCTATAAGAGAAAACGCACGGATTAATACGACCCGAATTGAAAATTATTTCAAACGGCGCCGAAATCGTCGATATTCACCTCGGGATGTAGAAGAACGATTTTAATCATCATGCGAGTTTTAGAAAATATGATAACGCTCTTGCATTGTGCCCATCATTATCCATGGAGCTCAACAACAGGTAATCTATAAAGACAATAATAATAAATTATAGATTTGTCGTGAACTGTCAATTATAATAATTAATATAAAAGAAGGGAGAAGTTAATGTATTAATTAATATTCCGATTGCTGTATCAATTACAACTCTATAAGGCGTATCATACGAAGAAATGTCAATTGTTCTTTAACGGACGATTCTATTTGTTTACATTCACACGGACGTGTAACATATCTCGTTTCAATGGAGCACCACGGGTTAGCAATATCTGACACGTTTTAAGATCAACGGATATAAAGAATTTCTTAAATAAATTTTATTATTCATTCGATGTAAAATATTATTTCCATAAAAAAAAGCGGCTGTGTCATGCACAGATATGGAAATAATGAAAAACGCTAAAAAATGCACTACAGAGATCTCATCACACTTCAATGATGAATTTTTTAATGATCATTGTATGACAATTCATGCAAAATACCCGAGAATCGGCAAATACGTCGTTAAATATAATATTCATAACGAAGCGCTACATTTTCAGCGGTAAACATTGTGCAACGAATTCGAATTGAATATATTTTCCATTCATTTACAGATCGGATTAGTATTGACGGACGTTTATGTCGAACGATATTACTAGTTTGCAAACCGATCAATGTAATCTGTATTAGAAAAATATTGCAACAATGGAAAAATTCAGGAGTGGTGATTCAATCAAAAAATAGGAGAGGAGAGCATTCGGGTCTGATTCATGTCTGGCGCGTTTAAACAGGAATAATTGAGAGAGACGATAAAGCGTACGCATGTGAAACATGCGTTATATTGTTTAAATAAGATACGACATTATTAATTTACGAATTGTTACGTATCATCCTATTGGAAAAATATTGCACCGTTGGAAAAATTCATAGAAGAACCGAATAAGAAGCCATGATGAGTTTCCATTGTGAATAAGGAGTAACGATCCAATAAAAAAATAAACACAATTTATTCATTCCAGACAGGAAAGTACGAGATTCGTGCCTGAATCATGCCTGGCGTGTTCAAACATCAATAAGTGATAGAGACGATAACATGTACGCATGCGAAACATGCGTTATATTGTTAAAATAAGATAAGTGTCAAACAAAAACATTAGTTTATTTAAATAAACGGTATACATATCCGAGTATTTTTGTGGTTATGGTCGAAAATTCGGTAGAAGTGTTAGATTACATAAATTTAGATTCGGGCTAAAAAATGATTTAATGGCATTATTTTTATATTTTATATGTAATCTCATATTTTTGTTTTATTGCTTTTAAAACCTATTTTTGTGCGGATTTTTTTAAACGTGGGGCGCCGGGGGGGGGGCGTGCACGTATTCACAGTTAGTCGAACGCACTCGACTCGCGCACATTCCGAAAGTTTGAGGAGCGCTGATCGATTCGCGTCGAACCGTTCAATCCTGCGCAGACGGAGGCCGGGCGCGGCGGCCATGTATCGAGCGCGGACGTGGCGCCCCCCGCGGGACCTTCCGCCGCCCTTCAGAAGCCATGGCCGCCGCCATTGCAGCCGCCGTATAAATATAGAGGGACGCTTCGTAATAGGAATCCGTCCGCGCGATAAAACGAAACTCGGCCGAGGGGGGACAATGAACCTGATACGGCGCACGAACGCATTTTCCTCCGGAGGCGGCCATCGCGGCTCGCTCCCCGGACGGGTCAAGGTTTTCTAAAATACGCGCGCGGCCGCCCGATGCAATCCGAAAACGAAAACTGGAGCGGGGCGGGGCGGGACGAGGAGCGGGGGGGGGGAGCGCGGCGAACCATAGACAACGGGCGAGCGTCGATTCCTCTTTTCGACGCGTTCGAAAACCTGTTTCAATCCCGTCGTCGCGAAAATCGCGAAACGAACGACTCCGATCGCGAAAATCGCACGGATTTTTTTTTGGCAGCTCCCGAATGTCCACGGCGCATGTCGCGCTCGCATAGTGGAAAAAACGCGTTTCGAGCGAGCCAATTACGTAAACTGACGCGATACGACAAATAAGTCGCCGGGCAAATCAAAACAATACGATAAACGAAATTGATATTATACGATTCGTTTGTGTCGCGGCATAAAACGCGGCCGGAGAAAAAAAATCCGACAAATTTTTCGCCTACATTGAAATATGATACGTCCGTATCGAACAGACGGACGTTATAGGAAGCGGCGTTGTGCGAGACGTACGAGATATATATAAATAAAAATAATTGCTTTTATATAGCGATCGTATATATAATGGAGACGAAACTGTGAACTCTCTAGGAACGACGAATCTGTGCAGCCAATATTAGTCACGGGAACTTATTTTTAGATGTCTCCGAACTCTTAAATAAATGTTAAATAATATGGTAGGTATTTCAGTTGCAATTAATAAATACGCAAACAATTCTCCTTTCGCAGAATTTAATATGGCAAAAAAAAAACAATTACTTAATTTGTAACTGCCGAACAACAAAATATCGTTTTTTTTTGTGCTAGCCAAACACATTCCAACAGCCAAATATTATAAAAACGCAGTTTCCAACAGCACGGTTATAAAAAAATTATCAAAAGGGGAATAATATTTTTCAGATAGATTTTTTTTAAAATGTTAAACGAATATTGTTGACATTTTGTTTGCGTTTAAAAACATTATTTCATACTACAATTTTTAATACGTACAATCAACCCTCTTATAGCGCAGAGAAAGGACCACGCTATAGAAGAATAGGCATGCATAGAAAATTTGGGGTTAGGTTTTTTTAATTGTATTATGTAAATTGAACGAAATTAATACATCAAACATTTATCGAGCGCTATATAAGAGTTGACTTTATTCGATTTACACTATAATTTTAGATAACAAATCTATGTACTGTATAAATGTTTGAAGACAAGAATCCTCTTGGCTTGCTACATAATACTGATTCCGTAGCCACGTTAAAAAACAGTGGCGGCGAAAGATTAAAATTAAAAAAAAAAAGTAAAGTCACACAGTATGGATGGCGCGGGACTGCTCACAGCGATAATATCCCCCACCCCGCTGCCGCCCCGCATCCATCCAATACACGACGTTGGTAGCACTGACGAGCAGACACCGCTCTTGCTCTATAATCGACATATACATGATATATAATCGATAGATATATGTACTGGGGTGGTGCTGGACTGCTAAACAACGATATATCGTTGTTTTCAGTAGAAACATATATTTTAACGACCAAAACGTTAATCGTCGACAATGAACAGTGTCATTATTATTATATGAAACGAAACCCGCAATTGTCGCGTATCTCGTGAGAATCTACCCAAGTTTACACAGAAAAACTGCTTCGATTACGACGGCAATGGACGTAAATCAATATTTGCCGACAACTAATCGATAAACAAACAGATTTCGGCGCTAGCGTCTTTATTCACGGGTCGAATTTACCGATACGGATTCATTGAAAATGTCGGAAGGTTCGTGAAACGTCGCCTCCGATCTGAGTCCGGAGTAAATATTACATAACGCGAATGTTTGTTTCGATTGAAAATTTACAATGCAAACATTGTCCGACACAATTTTGTGTTTCACATTCGATACGTAGGAGCGGGTATTATGTAAAAAAAAAACTAAGAAATACACGAACGTAAAATGTCGCATAAACAAATAAATGCCACCTGTAATTAACGACGCAAACAGTCTCGACGCAATTAAGCGCGCGATTGCTGCTATTTTAAAAACACAAACGAGCACGGCCCCGCACAACGCGCCGCTCGTACAACGCGGAACGAAGAATCGGGGGAACGCCACGCGCGAGGCGGCGATACCGCCTTATCTAACGGCCAAAGGATTAATCTAATAAATAAAAGCGTCGAAATTGAAGTCAATTTTCCAAACGATAATCTAATCGAAACGGCAGATTATGGTATGATACGCGAATTTGGTAAAAACATCAAAATAAAAACTTAAATTGAATTTAAACCTGGTCGTGCCGATGGGGTTTATTTGGGACCATTTTGATTTTTCTCGAATAACTCTTTTAATATAAATCCTGCATGTCAGAAAATTTTTGTATTTGTCTAAAAAAAAATATGAAGAAGAAATATAGCTTGGGGTCTATTTTCCATTATAATTAGACCCCCTTCGGACGACGCGGTTGTTTTCGAGCCGCCGGACGGATCGGTTAAAGCAGCATACATAAGAGCCAATTCGGAAGGCAATTTTAATAGAACCATGCCTCATGATTATACGGCCACCGTATATTTTAAACAGTAGTCTCTGGCACGTATCTATCGTGCAAAATGATAATCAAATCTATATCTCGCCCGCCTACGATTAATATTTACACGACGATCTAATCGATAATTTATTTATCTAGAATCCATTTAATCGCTGTAAGCCGACATTGTATATTTACCCGAATTTTCCGATTTCACCGATTTATATTTTAAACAACAACAAAATACAGCGCCGAGATAGGCGCCACGATATAGAAACCCGTCATATACGAGACTAGGCACCCGTACTAAATTTAGAGTTAGGATTTTTAATTGTATCAATACATTAAACATTCTTCCATTCACATATTTCAAATAAAACTTGTTACATTTTTAGATCGCTGGCAATGTATTAATTAGAAAATGGCGATCTAAATGGAAGCATTATAGGAGGGATTGTCGCACACGCCGCTCCATAGCAGGAAGCGCTCTAGGAGGGTTTGACTGTATCGTTCTTAAGCAGTTAAATGGTTCTATATAGTAATACAATAGATTTAGCTTAATTATGAATAAAAGTTGTATCCTAATCGAGCGAAGTTTAGGGTATAAAAAGCTTAATAAATTACTAAGTCATCCCGAAAGAAATCCATTATTTTCGTCTGTTTTTTTTTTTGGATTTTTTTTCTTCTCGTAAGATCCTTCTGCTTCGTTTTTTGTGTCAAAAATCTTATTTCATGATTGAGGGTATAAATGTGGAAACCTGAAACCAACGAAAAACGTATGCTGTTTTTTTTATTCAGGGTTTGAACGCGACTAAGGCCACAAACACCATCAAGGAAATTTATGGGCCAGTCCCAGCGATAAACACATGTCAATTTTGGTTTGGACGCTTTAAATCGGGTGACAGGATGCCCCTAAATTAGGACGACCCACAATTTTTGATAAAGATACGCTGCGATCTTAATTGAATCAGATCCTCTCCAAAATATAGAATTATCCCAAAAAAAAAAACAACGCTTCCTTGGCAGAGTAAGCGGGTTGGGTATTTGAAAAACTAGCTAAAGTAAGAAGTTCTACCTCACCCCATTTTGCACCTTCTGATTACTACCTATTTCAATCTTTAGAGCAGGGGTGAGCAACCAGCGACCAGCCACACTTTCTCGTACGGCCCTTCGAAGCTTTTATATTTTAACTTTTAAAATTCCTAGTGTCCCGCAGCCTCATTGTACCATAGGCGTAATCATATACTCAACCAAGCCGTGCGGAAGGGGTCTATTTAGGACCCCAAGTTTTGATTTTTCTCGAACAACTCTTTTAACCTTTTCCACTCTGTAGAAAGATTGGAAAAGGACCAGACTAAAAGATTTTTTAGCAAAAAAATTGTAACCACGTTTTTTAATTAATTTATTTAAGAAAATATCTTATATTAAATAGTATATCAAATCAAACCCAATAAATGTTTCTTATTCATTTTACCAATGATTTTAAATGATACTTAAAATAAAATTAATGAGAGTAGAACGGAGATTCGACCAAAAATGGTCAGAGTGGAAAGGGTTGATGTAACTCTTATATATCACGAACAGGTTAGGTATTTGAAAAACTAAAACAGCATCTCCTTCGTTTTTGACAGATTTAGCATATTCTGATCATTACCTATTTCGATCTTTAGAGCATTTATTAACAAAGGGCAGAGGAAGTAAAAAATCAATTGAATTCGTATTTTCAGTCGAAACCATATTTTTTTTAATAAAAAGAGAGATAGAAAACTTATAAAAGCGATTATATTTTATATTGTGTTTCTTTCGGGATGGTAAATACGTGAAATTCAATGTTCTAATGAAGAGAGCTTAGAAGATTTTAAACGTGACTCAGTATGGATGGCGCGGACCGCTCCCCCACCCCTCTGCCGCCCCGCATCCATCCAACACACGACGCTGGTAGCGCTCTTGCTCTACACCGCGCGACATATCATAAGTTTTTTTGGGTTAGTTCTTTGTTTTTTCACATTCTTGCGATTCTACCGGTTCTTCGATTGAATGTCCGAGCACGAAATGGACAAACAGCACTTGCAATAAGACGCATAATAATGCGCGGCCGGCGCATTATCAATAATTCATAATTGCAATCGGCAACGGTACAATGTTTACCGATATTTAATAAACACAATTAACACCGACCCATATTGTTCAACTCCATAGGTTATCGCGGCGAACATCGTCAAAATAATGGCAATTCGTCGAAAGAAAATGTTGTTATCGTCGCAAACGACGCTTTGTTGCGAAAGAGTGACGGGTTAGTCCCATTACCGTCCCATTAGGAACGTCCCGTGGCGAATCGCGATCGTATCTCGCGTAACGCGATTTCGTATGGACGCGGACAAGCCGAAAACGACACGTTACCATTGTTATCCCAACCTCGAGTGCAATTAACAGGTGGATTAATATTATAGCGGATTTATATACATGTGTACATCGAGCGGCCGAGTGTATGGCCGTACATTTGATGTATTTATATGCGCCTGCGCGTGCGCAGACGCCCGGTTGACATGCGATACGCGATGCCGTGCGCAATCCGATGCGCATGCATTTAGCGTAGTGCGAAGAGAAAATAATTGAGTCTGTTTTTATTGCGGTTTCGCAGTTATGCGGCACACGCTTCATACATCTGTTTTATTGATAGCTTTACAATTAATCAAAATGATGGCTTTTACCATTTTATTAAAAAAAAAAAAGAAAAAAAAAAAGGGAAAAAAAGAAAAAAAAAACAGTTTTTCAACCCTTTAAACGCCGAACAACGATATATCGTTGACGATAATAACGATCTTAATTGAGAACATACTTAATTATATTTTTACACGATGGATAGCATCTGAAGAATGCCGTGTAATTAACACATATTAACGACAGCCGACGATTAATCGTCATTTACATGGCGTGCTATTTAAATGTCTCTAACTCTATCGAATTTAAGCGTATTTACGTAAAACTTTTTCCATTACAATCGCCGTTACTCATAGATTTGATTAGATAAAGAATAGTTTCAATTTGTTATGTACAGGGCGCATAAAATATGTTTATAATTATGCGTTATTAATTACACTTTCTATTACATTTATTGATATTTAATTAGATACAAAAAAACACGGCTATAAAAACATTTGATAAAAATAAATCGGACTCGGTAATTATTTTTTTAAGATGTTTAAAAATTCAACTAAATATAATTAAACATTTAAAAGTAATGACAGATTTCGATTTTGCCATAATAATAGAGGGACCGAAGAGAAATCGCATATTTTATGAACAGATGTTTGAGTTCAATTACATTATTCTTGTGCAATAAATTTTATCTTACTGTTAAAGGTAAAATGTCTATACCTGAAAATGACAAAGGACACATCCGACATTGTATGGTGTTATTATAGGGCTAGAGCGCAAGCAAGACTACTAAAGCCATTAAAATTCACCGTCAAGTATTGTCAATTTTGGTTTTAAAAGTTTAAATCAGGCTTTAGAAATTTAAAAGATGCGTCTAAATAAGGACTACCCCTCAAAGTTGATCAGATCCTCGATTAACCCTTTGGTTACTAAGAATTTTCTTAGCGAACTTGCGAAAAAAACGAAGCGATTTTAGAGCATTTTTAGTACTCAACATTACTTTACATAATTATTATCTTCAAAGGTCCAAACCTTTTTTATGGAATACCAAAAAAAAAATGCATAGGTGGTTGTATATAAACCTTAAAAAAAATGTTTATATGAGCGTCGAATATTCGACGCTTAGTAACCAAAGGGTTAATACGTATCGTGGCGTGCCGGTCACCGGTGCCTGACAGTTATTGATTTGAAGGAATGGTCCATAATCTCTAATATGATGTTTTTGCGTAAAATGCACACCAGAACTTTATTAAAGAAAAATCAAGTGAATTATTAATAAAAGAATGAGATAAATAACAAAACATGGAGATTTTTATAGATAAAAATATGAATATGCTAATTTGGAAGAATAGATTAATTATTTTATGTATTTACACGTAATTTTTTAGGTTTCTAGCACTAAAAACACGTAGATATTGAAAAAAAATTAGTATTCCCGTTACATAAAAAGTGTATGCGTAAGTATTTCCACATGCCGCGTCAGTCACCGGTGACTTACACAATTCAAAAAGAAAATACCCAGCATGAACCATTGAGAAATTATCGCAAAACTTGCATCTCCATGGTCCACAATACAGTTACATGTAAAACGCAATTCACTACGACAATGTACGCCCTCACAAAGCAAGAATTACCTGTGACAAAATTCACGAGTTAAACTGGGAGGTTCTATCACATCCTTCATATTCACCAAATCACGCTTCATCCAATTATCATTACTTTTCCAGATTTTGATACAAAACCGATATTTTTTTACATAAAGAGGATCGAAAAGCTGTGCGAAAGATGGAAAAACAGTTGGGACACAATGATGGAACCAATATTTTAGAATATTATATAAAACCGTAAGAAATAAATACATATTTTCGTATGTAAAATACGCGATTTCTTCTTGGTCCCCCCTTTTATGAGAAAATACTTGAGAACTTTTATGAGAAAATACTTGGAGACCTATTAAAATTAGAGCTGCAGTCGATCGTATCGCAGTCGAAGGGTTAAAAAAAAATATTAAAGTGCGCATAAGCAAATTTCTCGCGGATATACTGCGACGTCTAGGCTGTTTTGAGAGGTTTTTTTTTTTCAAGATATACATCAGATTTCATAATCCCGGTGTAGGTAGACACGGTGTGCCGCACCCAACATTCGAATATCATACATACGTATACCCATTTATACATAAAGGCCGACGTACACAATCACGATCGGCTGCGAGCGACCGCAAAAAAAATATATAATCACTCCGTTGCGGTCAAACCCGAAACACTCGGGCAAACAAAAATATTATACGCGACCGATAATGAAAATAATTAAATTACGTGAACATGGCAGCGGTTCCGCGAACTTAGCTAACATTGCTCTAGGTCAGGGGAACACCTACATACCGCGCCAGGGTTAAATTTGTGCAGAGAACCGGCGGCGGCTGCTTCCTAAAGACGACTCGCCATCGATCGGACTGCAGCGGGAGGCAGCGCAGACGATCGACCCGACGTATCAAACGATTGTTAAATTATTCACCGTCGATGGATGCACGACGGAGCGACGATAAGTCGTCGGCATCCTCGTTATATATTTATTGCCGTGGAAAATTACCGTTCTGGTGAATTATACACGTGTCATCCTCGGGCTATAATATTCACGGGTCACCCGCCACCCGACAGGTGGGCGAGAGGCCCCCTCCCCCCTGATACAATGGAGGGCCACGGCGGTGACCCAATTTGGCCGCGGAGACCAAGGGTAAAAAACATTATTTAGGTCGAGAAAGATAACTGGGCCACGAGCTGTGCCAGAGAGCAGCCTTGACCCATATCCATCCCGCCGGATCCTGGTCGCACATAAACAAATCCCAGTGAGAGGTTCCGGGTCCTCGGGGCAAGAGGGCCGCCGCCGCCGAATCAACGATTCTCACCCAAACACAACAAAGAAAAGCTGGATCGATACGGCGAAAGAACACGACGGTGCCGTCGAGCAGCCGACCCCGACGAACGAGCATCAACCGTTTTCTTCGGAAGCTCATTTGCATATTCGCGCATTCTGCCTCATTAACTAGTTTAAATTCCTAAGCTTAATGAGACTCGCATAATGCCCCAGTAATACTACAACTGCGTTTCGCGTACGAACCACAGAATAAAATAATTAAAACACAAAGGCACATCGAGAAACAGGAGATAATTTAACCTCTTCAACCCAAACACTTCTGCCGATCTTTTAAATGGACTATCATGTTACGAACATGTATTTTATGGCTATACGAGAGTCATTTTTTATGAAGTACGAAGACAATCCATAACTAAAATTGTATAATATTATGACGAGACAAATATTTTTCTGTCAAAAACAACAGGAGTATATTATGGCACTACGAACTATACAATATTCAGCCCTCGTATAGCGCCAAAATAGAAACTCGCTCTATAAAAGACTAAGCACCCATACAAAATTTAGAGTTTGGTTTTTTTGTAATTGAATTATTTGTCAATTTTTAGTACGTTAATGATACATTTTTTTGGCAACCAGATGGCATTGTCCTTTATTTTACGCGGCAATATATTATATATTCGCATAATACGTAATTTGGCATTGAATATAAAGCGTTTTGTAGCAAACGGAAGCTTTATAGAAGGGCTGCTGCACACTACGCTCTATAGCAGGAAGCGCTAAAGGATTTTGGCCAAATTGCATATGATGTTATAGTTGAAACAAATGATATACTAGAAGAGATTTTAATATTACCACCAAAGAATGATAATTATTGCGTTACAGATTAAGATTCTGACGATCTAAAAAAAAGTTTCAATAGTGCCTGGGGGGTTTACGGTTTACTATAATAGATCGGAAAGATACAAACTAACTTTCGAAAATGATTTGCAAAATTTAACAAAGTAAAGACAAAGAACAAAAGCCCCAAATATAAATGTGTTATAATGTTTGAAGCTTTTCATTCATTTTTGCTATCCGATCCGCCACGGCGGCTCGAAAACAATTAAATCGTCCCAAGATATTGAAGAATTCCTCATCAATATCTAGACATATTTTTATAAATGGATTATTCTAAGAATAAAAATAGCTATTCATGATATGCTTTATAATTTGGTCGATATTTTGGACACAGACTGAGCTCTCGCAGCACGTGTTACTCACACTGAAACTTCTTCGCATTTATTTTTCTAATGAATATTTTTTAACAAACTCGTAAACTCGTAAGTCTGCTGCATCTACAATTGAAGATATAACATTTTTTCAATAATTATTATTATACATACAAGTTATTTACTAATCTAATTAGCTAATAAAATAATATATATTGCTGTATTAATTATTTGCAACTCCCGCAGAAGCCAGACATGTATTGACGTATTATATTGCGGGAGACCATGGCGATAATGCCTCCTTAGTGACATTTGATTATTTTCGTTGCTTTAAACCCGGAAAGACAAATTAATTTAGATATTACATACCACAGTCCTGACCATGGACTTTCCAGATAGATTTTTAAAGTTGAAAATGCTTAGAAAATAAGTCCAAAACGAAAAATTAGACTCAAATTGCTCTAATTAACTAAAGCAAGTAGATCTTCTACAAGAAGAATCTCAAATCGAAGACTTGGACGTTAGTATGCGTTCTATGGTTCAATTTACGCTATGTAATGGATTTCTAACAGTATTAATTTTAATAAAGAGAGAGAGAGCCCCGGGAAATCCCATTGTCTGAACCCCGGGTCGGGCCCGAGCGTCCCCACACCCCCGAAGACCCGATCACGACTTGGTAGCGTCCGCTGACACCCTATCCTCCGCCATAATTGCTACATTCTCTGGCATGAAAATTGCAGACGACACATAGTGTATCAAATATTTTTATCCCGTTTTATACGTGCACGTCGGCAATTATTCATATGGAAAAAAAGGAGAAAATAATTTCATTTTTCCGATGGGGAGGGGAGAGAGCGCGTCCCGAGTGGGCTGGGTGCCAAATTGAATCCCCCCTCGGCGATCCGGCGTGGGCGTCGTGCGCGTCGCCGCAGTGTTAGCGGGAAAGCATGCGATTTAGCGAAAATAAAAACACATAATTCGCATTGTGTCATACGGATCGTATTCGGCGGCGGAACAGCTCCGACAGGAAAGAATATGAATAGGATGTAACGCTATCGGGAAGTTATTCTCTGGGCGTTTCCGAGTCCAATTGACCAATTTGTCCGAGGCGCGAGGTGTACAATCGGCGTGTGCACTGGCCGCGTTGACGTATGGATGTGTTGTTATGGGTTGATGATCGAACGCTGAACTGACCCAGAAATTGCGAGTCGTAAACAAAAAAGCGGCAAAAAATCGCACAAAAACGACTACGACTCCGCCGACGGAGGCGGCCGGACGCGTTACATAATTTATAAAACCGCAGATAACCGAAGAAAACAATTAAATGAAAAATAAATAATAAACAATTTCAACAGTGTACAATGTGATGACCGCGAACGAATTCTTGTGAGCTTTAAAAAATACACTCGACTCGTTTTTTACACGGTAGATACGTTACACCATAAAACCATGTATAACAAAAAAAATATTGTAAATATTAATATATATGTATATTGATTGTGTATTTGAAAATATAAATTAAATTTATATTTAGTATTACATTGCGCTGTGTAGAGCAAGAGCGCTACCAGCAGGATGCGGGGCGGCAGCGGGGTGGGGGCAGTGGGGTCTCGTTGCTAAGCGCTGTATTGCGCTGCGACTTGGAGGATTCCCGCGCCGTTAATACTGAGAAAAAATAATACTAACGACACGTCCTATGTCTTAAAATCTAATTAAATTTTTGTTTGTTATTACTGTCTTGTGTTGTTGAATTTCTTATTATTACGAAATCTGTTATCTACGATTATGTTTTTAGTTTCACAAGCTGTCTATACATTTCTTGACATCCAGCCATACAAAATCGTTGGAATTTTAAACCTCGTTCTAGGCCGGGACCATGAATGCGAAAATTTGTTTTATACTCTCAACAAATTGCTAGCCTTGGTAAATTAAAGCAGCTGTTGGTTGATAAATTATAGCATTTTGTTAACATTTTATCAGTCAAATTACCCAAACAAATTGAGGAAAAATATATATGTTATCTATGGATTATTATATCATGTATATCAAAATACATTTTTTATATATTTATTAATATATGTCTATTTATTATATATCAGGTATATGAAAATATAAATTAAATGTATATCTAATGTTACGTCAACGCTACTGGCGTCGTGTATTGGATGGATGCGGGACGGCAGCGGGATGGGGAGAGGGGGACATACTGGACTGTAACGATGCACAACACTGAAAATACATACATATATAAATAATGTGTTCCTGGGAATTATTATTATTAATAAAAAAAAAATATAATATGTCATTGACAACTTGCTGCCAATTATGTCAGAATATAATTCCGATATTACTCTAAAAAATCTCAATAATTTAAATTGAAACTTTATGGCCACAATTAAGCAGAATCTAATGTTTTGAGAATAATTCTGTATAATGCAGAGAAAAATACAAACGAATGATTTTTATCATCGCTAATGAAAACAATGATTCACTCAATAAAAAAAAATAGAATAACTTAATAAATAAGGATGAGACGTATTTTTATTGTTTATCAGAATCATATTTGCTTTTGACGAGATTCGTGTAAGATTTGCATCACAAGTCTAGTCGGCGTAGAAGTGGTGATAGTCGGTGAATAATATTTGCATTATAAAGACAATAGTTTTTATCACGATCCGAATTAACATCCGACTAATTTCGTGCTGATTTTTTTTTACATCGTCGACGACGTAACAGAGATTGAACTCTGCAACGATGATTTTATTGTTTTTATGCAATTCGCTCGTGTTCAGATAAAGCTCGATACAAAATGTATATATTTATTCAGTTTTGCTCTGCTGACAATAAACACATACAATATTTGCATACGTAAATAAGGATCGATCAAAACACATGTGGAATTTAATTTCAAGTCGAATTGCCATATTTTTCTTTGCTTGTGAACAAAAATGCGGAGAGAATTATTCGCTTTCGTATCGGTGCCCTCTGCGATTTATTTCTATTCCCGAAGATAGAAAAAAAATATGAAAGAACATCCAGCATTGAATCGAAAATTGTATTGTATCCGATCTTGCATTGTAGGATGCGTTGTTTTTTTTTTGCTGCGCTAAGGGGAAAAAATGTTTGAATTTACTGAATTGTATGCATTGTATTCTCCCTACACAGTCGATGCGAGATCATAGAAATCGAAAGAATTCGTCCATTGTGACGCGCAAAAAGGTGCGAATCCGATATACGGCGCATTCTAGACTGCGTTCGAAACCGCGCGGAACATTCCAGAACATCCGAGAAACATTCTAGAAAACTCGATATATATTTAAAATTTCAAAATAGAAAGCGCGACGACGACGCCGCCGCTCAAACGTCAAAAATAGTGACGGCCACGCTTTTGGCCCGAAAAGCGGGACGATTTTCGGCCATCGCCGGGATCGATACGAACGATTCGAGCGAGCGAATCGATCGGGGGGGTAAAAAATCGGAGTTGGCAACCCCGATCGAAATTTGGATCGGCGCTTCCGTATTTCGCCGACGGCGCGCCGTCGCTATATCTCGGTGCTAGAAAACGCGGCCGACGAGAGCCGAGGGCGAACGAGCGCGATTCGCGATCCTCCGACGCTCGTTCTACTTTCACTCGGCGGAGACGGCGGCGAACATAGTTCACTGCGGCCATTTTTTTTTCGTTCTCTTTTCAAATCCGACATCTTTTGTTGTCGCGGCGGCGCGCTCGCGGAACGGCTTTTGCAAGGGCGCGCATTGCGGGGCCCCCCGCGACAGAGCGGGCCGGCAGGAATGCGCGAAATCGCGACATTTTCCACAAATGCCCCCGCGGCGTACAAAAATATCGACAACAAATCACGTCCCCCTCCCCCGGCCCCTGCCTTCTCCCCTCGCCCCGGGCCGGGCCTGTCCGATAAGTAGTTCATTCACTCGGCGAACGGGCGGAGCCGGTGTTGCCAGCCGCGGCCCCGTTAGGCGGCGGGCGGACTGCGCAGGGCGATGCGCGCCGCCGCTCCCCGTGTTTACTTGTCTCGTTACGCAATTGCGCAAAATCAAGTTCAATCGTTGCGCATCGCCGCCGAAATCCGAAACCGGCGACAACGCCGATCGATTTCGCAACGCGACGAAAAAAGTAAATACGCAATTGATCGGGCATGCCGCACATCGCGCCGCCTGCGGACCGATTCCTTCGGTGCGACCCGGCGAGCGCCGATTGGCCGGCGGGTTGACGCGCGCCGCGGCACGCCGTATTTGCGTATCGCCGGCCGGGGACGAATCGCAACGCGCGACAAAAAATAAATTGCCATATATAAAAAAAAAAAAAAACAAAATGATCCGAATATCGAACGCGCGACGAAAGCGACGCATGGCAACACCGAGGATTATTGAAAAACAAATGAACGTCGAGCAAAATTTCAAACGCGGCTAATATAGAGCGCGAATCGCGCGATAAATGCGAACCGATTCGTATCGATTTTGCATTTTCGAGCAGAGAGCTCGGAACGCCGACGGCAAGGTCATCCGAGTCATAAACAAAAATTTACAGGGAAATGTCAACGGTTGGACGCGGATCGGCGCTAATTACATCTTTTCGACGAGACCCCGAAATAATCCGATCTAATATTGCGATAAATAAGGATTCTCAACGAAAAACAACCCTCATTCCAAGAGAAATACGCGTTATATTTACAAATACACAATTTAAGAATTATAATTTGATAGCAGCGCAGATAAATATATTTTTTTATAAACACGGCAATTCATTGATAATAATATATATATAGATGACGTGTAATCTCGGTTATAACATAATCGACGAGCTCCTATGTATATTTTAAATCTAAACACGGGAGATAGCAGCTTTATAAGTTAAATGCGAGCGCTATTATCTCGTCGAGCGATCAATATGCAATGTAATTAAAAAATATAGGATAAGAATTATCCGTCATCAATCAAACGTCGAGACGATAATCAGCAGTAAAGAAAAATACGGTAGTTATTGCATGTAAAATCGTCGTCTTTGCCGTCCGAGACAAACGTCCTGTTGCATTTCCAACGCGATGATTCAAAATAAGCAAACACTCGGTAAAATTTTGATAACGAAAATACACAGACTTAGTTTGGGACGAGATAATATGAGCATTTATTAGAATAAAACATAAATACCATTCTCGATGAGAATTTATTTTCATTTTGAGTTCGACGAGACTATATATTTATTCGAATTCGGAATATGTAATTAAACGGAATTGCCGATAAAGCGTTTATTTTCATCGTCCACTTCTTAATCAATATGGCAATGAAGTTGTTTCGAGTGATAAGATACGTTTACATGTAACCCTGAGAACGATATATATATATTTAAAATATATAATTTATTATAAAACAATACGATAACACTTTAACTGCAAAAATATGGCACGTTTCGTCCAAGCAAACAGTCGGACGGACATAATTAAACAATTTCCTAGCGGAAAGCTCGTCGATTTGAGTCGACGTGTTAAATTGTGCCGAAGAAGAGCGGCGTGGAAGTCAACGGCGATACTATTGTCGTATTAAAACTGGTGAAAACTCGCCCGTCGACTATAATTTATAATCAAAACAATAAATCTACGTTCGCCTATTTATTGTCCGAATCAAACATTGAGAGCTATTACAATATCGTTCAGCCAATACATTCATAGTTGTAATGTTAATTCGGTCGAAAGCGTTAATCTCGGGAATAATCCGGGCTAAGATTATCGGCGTTCACGAATGTTATCACACCTGCAATATTAATATAGGTTTGAGCACCAAACATGTTAATGTCGGATTCGGCCGCCAGAGGCAGCACCGGCGCCGTCTATGGGTTTGCATAAAATTGGACATTTTACGTAGCTGACGATTGCAAATCCGATAATTATGCATTCCAGACGCCTCGTTACGCATATTATAACATATTTACGCGCGCTCGATAACGACATGTCATCAATTGTAACGTTATACGGGGTAATAATAATAGCAGCGGGCGCACACGATCGTTTTTTTTTTTTGGCATATGCCATTCGACCAATATGTCCTTTGCGAGTTATTCCAATAGAAAACTTGCCAATTTTTTTTTTGCATAAATTATTTACATACGCCGTGGCGCATATTATAACCTGCAATGGAATCCCGATTGCGAAAGAGTAACAGGACGAGTCGCGCGGAGTGCGCGAGAGGGCGTGCGCCCCCGCGAGACGCGTGTATGTGTGCGCGCGTGCGTGTGTGTGCGTGTGTATGCGAGTGTGTGCGTGGGGCACCTGGGCGGCGGCGCAGCTGGGCGGCGGCACGCGCGGCTCCGCTGCTGGTGCGCTGCCGACTCCGCCAGCCGAGTGTTGCCACCCGCACCCGGATACTGGCGTCGCCGAGACGCGCTGCCACCACTCGAGCCGGAACCCAATTGGCAATCCAATAAGATTCTGTCTCCTTATTATTAATAATACGATACACGCTATCACAAAAATATACACATTCATTTCATAAACAAGATTTTCCTAAAATGATTAATATTTTTTTTCAACTCTTTCGAAATTATTATCAAATTGCACAAATCGATCAATTTTCGAATATATTTGCGCAATAGATACAATATAAACAATCATTTAATTTATTCTTTGTTGTTGGAATATTACGATTGTCCTTAACGTGTCTTGACATTGACGACCATATCGAATGCTTACTTTATTGCTTGCTGTCGAAAAAATTTCACGTGTGCTCGACAATAAATATGCTTGTGTAAAAAGTACGGATATAATTTTTGGTCAATAATAATTTAAATGCCTCGCCCTCATCATTTGTCTCATATAGCTAATGACATAAAAAAAAGATAAAACAGAAGTCATACCAACATTGCGCAAAAGAGCTTCGAATATATTTATTTTATTTTAAAGACAATGCGTGATTGGCATTACAGAATAACCCAGGTCCCAATCACGCATAAAAACATAAATAGAATAGTGAGAAAAAAACAAAATACATAATTTAAGATATAAAATAAATAACAAAATAAAAAAAAAAAAATATTGAAAGAAAGAAAATAATGTGTAAATAATAAAGAAAAATAAAGATAAAACAGTACTATATGTTGCTAAAAGGAAGAAAAAACAAAACTGTCATTAGTCATCCCGTTATATGAAATTATAAAATCCTCAAGCAAAGATCAACGAAATGGCGATACTCTGACATCAAATAAACGCATATATTAGGCCAAGGGCTTAGTAGAGTAATAGCCCTTGCTTACTGGAGAGTCCTTGAGGAGCACCTGTCCTCGCATTTGGCGGAAGAAAAGCACACGCGAACGAGCTCGATAGTAGGGAGGTGGCGCCCATAAGGCCAACTCTACAGGCAGGCTGTTGCTTTTGGCTGTGTACTGCACCAACCAACAGCTTGAAGAAGTCCTTTGCCAAGTAAATCGACCGTCTTTTCATACATACCCCAGGCAGCCCTGTACCCATGCACTGGGGTATAAACTTGGGTAGAAACCTCCTCAAATTCCCTCATGTAGATACATACCTAAGAAATTTCTTTTGTATTTTCTCCAATCATAAGGCGCCATTATAATGGAACCTGATTCAAGATAAAAAGCGCTCTGGCAGAGGGAGATAAGTTAGTCTTCTTTGAGAGGAATCTCGACCGTAGATGCTCTTAAAGTCTAAAGTAGCACCGGTTTGCCAGGATGGTTCTTCTTCCATCATCTCTGTTAAAATCTTATTGTTGATATAATGTTTTAAGACTTTGTTCCAAAGGCCATTCGACCATCCGGGTTATATTTCTCGCTTCATGTAATTGATGGGGCAAAAGTAATTCTTAACCTAGCCGTGCCGATGGAGTCTATTTGGGATCCCATCGTTTTTATTTTTCTCAAATAACTTTTTTAATATAAATCCTACATGTCACAATCGTTTTGTATTTGTCTAAAAATTTCTAAAGAATAAATATTATAAATAATCATTGACCTTTATTGTTCACAATTGTAAAACAATGCAAAAACAACAATATTCACAGTCGCGATTTTTATTCTTGCTCGCATCCGGTACGGTGTGCGAAGTGTGAGTGAAACGTAATAAATATTTTTATTAATAGAATTATCCATTTTTTAGAAAAAATCAACATATTGATGAATAATTCATCAATATTTTAAGTTGAAATGGTAGGGGCCCAAATGTTGTATATAGACCTCCTTCGGGTGATTAATAATTATTAGCTGTTGCTTTAATTCTCACTCCAATACAATAATATAATCTTTAATTATTTATTGAAATATAATTAATAAAAGTCATTATTACCGACTCTTTCATATTTATTTTCTTAAATATATTTTTGACTATTTTTTATTTTTTATTAATATTTAGCTAATATTTATTTGGAACATAATTTGAGAAATTAATTTTCAATTTATTTTTATTGTTTTTGCAATAACTCATAGATTCAAATTGGAACTAAAGATTTAGAATCACTTTTGATGTCATTCGGAAATAAGAGGTGGTCATTATTAACCAAGTGATTTAACAATTTCATCAAGAGATAAATCTTTAAAAAAAAATGTTAAAAACATAAATTTATTTGGCAAAAAGAAAAAACGATATAAATAACTCACAAAGCAAAGTTTTACTTAACGAATACGTTTTAATATTTCAAATGTTAAAATGCCTAAAAAGAGAATGTCATGTATAATGTTGGTAGCACTGCGCGAGCGCGTGTCGGTTCCCTGCTTGTGTTGGTAACAGTGACCGCCGGCCGCACCATGAAGCCCCTGCTGCTGCAGGGCCATGAGCGCTCCATTACACAAATCAAATACAACAGAGAGGGGGATCTGCTGATTACGGCGGGCAAGGACCCGCGTCCCAACGTATGGTGGTCGCTCAACGGCGAGCGGCTCGGTACGCTCAATGGCCACAACGGCGTGGTGTGGTGCGTGGACGTCAACTGGCACTCCACGACCGTCATCTCCGGCGGCGGTGACTCTTCCTGCCGCCTGTGGGATTTGGCCACTGGCAAAGAGCTCGGCATCGTCAAAGAGGGCTCCGCCGTGCGTACAGCTTGCTTCAGCTACAGCGCCAACCAAGCCGCCTACTCCACCGATCGCGCTATGAGACAGCCCTGCGAAGTGTTCATCATCGACACCCGCAACGTGGATGAGTCGTTCCAAACCCATTCGGCCATTCTTAAATGGGAGGTGGACTGCGCCAAAGTCACCTCAATGCTTTGGGGTTCGCTCGACGAGGTGCTCATCACAGGTCACGACGACGGCGAGATCGTACAATGGGACTTGCGTACCGGCAAGAAAGTCACTTCCGTCAAGGAGCACACTGCCGTCATCAACGACATGCAGATGTCCCGCGACAACATGATGTTCATCACCGCATCCAAGGATCACACGGCCAAGCTCTTTGACGCCTCGTCGCTCGAGTTGCTCAAGGAGTATCAGACGGAGCGGCCGGTCAACTCGGCTGCGATCAGTCCGATATTGGATCACGTGGTTCTCGGCGGCGGACAAGACGCCATGGAGGTGACGACAACCTCGACTCGACACGGAAAGTTCGATTCCAGATTCTTCCACATGGTATTCGAAGAGGAATTCGGCAGAGTTAAAGGACATTTCGGCCCGATTAATAGTGTCGCATTTCACCCGGACGGCAAGAGTTACGCGTCGGGAGGCGAAGACGGTTTCACAAGAGTTCACAATTTCGATCAATCATATTTCGAATACATCTTTGACTTTTCCAGGGATTAAACAACAACTAGTGAATCGTTTATATGTATGTTGATATAAAACTATTATTATTTTAATAAAATGTATACTTTTTCTATGGTTATCGTTGTTTGAATTAATTTTAATTAATTCCTTCATTCGGACGAGACGGGCGATCGATCTGACAGTCGGAATTGAAAAAGCCCAGTATTCATAGAATTTTTTACATGATATCTAGTTATAAATAAAAGAATAATGTATTTGAATGATATTCCCGAAGGTGAATATGATTAAAATTAAATTATTACCATATACAACTGTTTTTGTTTTAATCTGAGCATGTATACCGTGAAATTTATATCTCCGCTGACAATAAAATGTGCAATTTCCATAAATAATTCAAATGCTACAGAAGCTTATTTGCAAGTCCGAGTAGATTGAATAATTATTGCCGCTAAGCCATCAACGGATGTAGTTTTTTATGATTAAAATGTTATTTAATCAGCTCTATGTACTATAACACGACAATTACTGAATTTTATTCTATGGACTTGAAATTATCCTCATTTTAAACACAGTTAAAATTCAGAAAGCGTAATTACTTGTAACAATTATAATTACAAATCTCAATATAATTTAACCTCATTCTAGTCATTGATTTACTATACGGGTAACCCGCGTTGATCGTGAGGAATATCTTCTGGACAAGATCGCGATGAGCGAAGTTTCGCAATCAACATTAAAATTCGAAAAAATCTAGATTTCGTTGAAATTTTTGGATAAGAACAGTTTCCGAGAAGTCTTTTCCTTGAGACATGGTATGGCAGTCGATTTCTAGCAGCTCTTTATTAGTTAAAGGTTCACCGTGTGATTCTAATTAAGTGCGAAAATCATTTACATCAACCTTCGATGCCTCCGGAAATGGGTTAAAGACTAATATCTTTCATTATTTCTTGTAATAACCTTTTCCAAACACCTTTCATACTCGACTGGATGATTTCATTCTATGCTTCATCGGTATTATCATATTATATTGTTTCTACCATACCCGAAAGGCATCTCTATCACCTCCAGCAGTTTCTAGAATATGTGGTGCATTGTTTTTCTTGAATAATAACTTAGTATGCGTCTATTGGACTTTGATTTATAGGGTGTAATATAGATGTGGTATTCGGAGGTAAGAATACTACATCAACGGGAAAATCAGTGCGAAGAATCTCTAGTTCCAGTAGATGATCCCGCGTGTTGTCTAGCACCAAAAGATCTCCAAGTTCGACTTCAATATCCTCGCAATATTTTTATTGTCGGCATTCGTTTCAAATAGTCCCGTCTCGTCCACATTAAAAAATAAATTTCACGGAACTCTTGAATATTTTTTAGCTGATTCTGCTTCTGCACTAACTGATTTGCCAATCATTTTAGGGATGATGATGATGTTTGTGTATGGCTTTTACTTTGCCATTCTTCGCATGCTCGTCGTTGTTGGAGTTTCCTCCGTCATTTCGGAGCACGCCAGGGATATGCAAATTTGACCGGGAAATCTACAAAATCTACAACAATTACATTAATAAACAAGTCCAGAACTTTATGTATCTTAGCTCATTGGACAAAGATATCAACGGAACTGACCTAATTCAAAGAAACAGGCGATACTTCGGTCTTCAAATGCAAGTATAGTTGAGATACCTTTTCATGAAAGTACTAAATCAAACTGTCAGTTTCATTAGCCTAATTAGGATAGATTAAAACCAGTAGAAAGCCTTTTTGTTCCCAGTGGAAAGGAAGACCAAAGCTAAGGTACGTAGACTATACAAACGTGAGATTGTATAGTTGAGGTTGATTAGAAGATCAAGCATATTGTAGTTTAACGCACCGTCATTGTTTATGTTAAATGCAACAATGGAGTTGTGGCGAACGAAAATATATTTAGAAAGCTGACCTAATTGACCTAGATTCGTTTAAAATACTAGTAAGATTGGACCGAAGACGACAACTGTCGTTAGATAAACAAGATTTTTTGAGCACTAGTCGAAATCGAGGTCTACTAGCTTAGATTAGCGTAAGAACAGACAAAGAACGTACCACTGATCATTCCCATAGTCGAAATCAACAGTATCGGGCAACATAAAGGGTATTGTTTATTATGAAATGCAACTAAACAAAGAGAGCCAAAAGTTATTGTAAGATATCGACAAAATTAAACGCTACTCATTGTATCGCCCGGCCTGAATCAACCAAAAGAATCCTCTTTCACCGTAACACTGATGACCTGACATATAAATAGACAAGGACTGGATTAGGATGTCATCAGGCATGTAAAATTGTACAAAACATAATATTAATATATTTTAATATTTATATGAGGCTTGAACGCCCTGAATCGTTTTCCTAACATTCCTGCTATCTGGTAATTTAATATCACTCCTGCATCATCATCATCATAGGTGTGACTGCCCTGGCCTTATTCCACACCCTTCTCCATTTTATCCGGTCTACCGCTATGTCGCTCTATCTTCCGGTAAGTTTCAATGATGCAGTGTTCCTCTGTACACAGTCCAACCAACTCAGTCTTGGTCGTCCTTTCCTCCGGGAACAGGAAGGATTGTTAACCATAAGCCTTTTTGGCGGCTGACTGCCGCTTCCTATATACATGACTGGCCACTCTGACCGGTACATCCTTGTCAGTACAGCTCGTTGCTTCGGATACGCCATTCCCTGTCGTCGAATATGGCTCTAAATATTCGTCTCAGAATTCTCCTCTTCAGGATATCCAGTTGTCGCTCATCTTGTTTTGTCAAAACCCAACATTCAGATCCGTATGTTAGGATGGGCCTGATGAGGGTTTAGTAGAGCTTGATTTTGGTCTGCTTTGAGAGGAATTTCGACCAAAGATGCTCCCAAAGTCTAAAGTAGCGCCGGTTTGCCAGGATGGTACTTCCATCATCTCTGTTAAAATCATATTGTTGATATAACGTTTTAAGAGTTTATTCCATATGCCATTCGACCATCTGAGATATCTTTCTTTGTTCATGTAATTGCTGGTGCAAAAGTAATTCTTAACCTAGTCGTGCCGATGGGGTCTGTTTGGGATCCCATCGTTTTTGTTTTTCTCAGATAACTTTTTTAACATAAATCCTACATGTTCCAAACTTAAAAACAACAATACTACTTTCCATTAGAACGGGTGCGATGTTTTTTATCTCTCCGTACAAGATATGATCGAGAAAAAACATCACGCATGTGCAAGAGTGAGCAAGAAAAAATATCATGCTGTGCAAATGGAAAACCACATACGCCGATCCAGGAGCATGCCTCAGTCACAGCGGAACATTGTCGAGTTTGCATGTCGCTTACTCTTCATATTGATGAGTAAAATAATCCAAAATACTAACCAAATGATGAAGAATATTATGGGTAACTACTTTTATTCTTAGAAAAATCCATTTTTAAAACAAATTTCAAGGTATTGTTGAAGAATTCATCAACTCTTGAAATGTTTAGGTCTATTTTCATACAATATAGATCTCATCGGCCAGAGCCGTCGTGACGGATCAGTTAAATAACGCACTTTAGTTGGCAATACTCCCCTGACCCCATCTGCTAAATAATGCTTGCAGTGACGAACTATAACAAGCTTGAAGCGGTTGAAATATCGCGCTACTGGAGAATGTTGAAGATTCCGTGCACGTAAACGGCAAGAATGCAATATACTTCACTTCTTCACAAGGAGCTAGAGACACCGTAAAATTGAGTACTTTGGACACATCATTCATGGACCAAAGTATCCCTTTCTATAGACAATCATGGAAGTAAAAGTGGAAGGTTGGGAAGAAAAAAACTGTCGTGGCTCTCTAACATTCGTAATTGAACTAAATTGGGAGCTCCAGATTTGTTCCGGCTCTCTAAAAATCGACAATTGTATGGAGAAAAAGCAAAAACGATCGCCTACGTCCGAAAATGGATAAGGCACCTGAAGAAGTGGAAAGGAATAGAAATGGAATCAGCTAGGAAAATATTTGAGCACGGGATCGGAAGTCGATATGGAAATATTATGCTGGTAAACATAGAGCTGATACTTTAACTACAACGTTTATTGCAAATAAGCATATTACATCAATCTAAAGATTAAACTATTACTCAAAATCCTATACGTGAACACTACCCCATGAACATAATTAAATACATTGAATTTCTTCTATTTATGCATATGTACACATATACATTACAATCATATGGTGATTTTATATATTACATTATGAAATAATCAAGAATATTACAAATAAATAAACATTAATCTCTTCTACGGTCTCTCGAACTGGAGCGGCGGCTGCGTCTTCTATCGCGACTTCTGCTCCTCGATCTTCGCTCGGGTCTAAAATGAATAAAATCATATTACTAGAATTCAACAATATTAATAAGAATATGGATGCGATAATTACCGTTCGACGCGATCCCTCCTGTCTCTGGAACGAGAGCGATGTCGGCGCGCTCTGCGATCCAATTCGCGACCGCCGACGTAATGACTGCGACTGCTCGAGATCCGTCGACTGTCGTCGCCTCTGTAGTACTTGCGACGTTCTTCGCGTCTCGCATCAATGGTTTTCTATCAACGATAACGAACACATTAAATACGGCAAAAGTGTGACGAAATAAAATATCGTCGCACTTACAGCTAATTCGGAGAGTTTATCGCGAATCGTTATGAATCCTAAATGTAATTTGCCGCCAAAGTGATCGGCGAGACGTCTGTCGTTGTCGTGTATGCCCAGATACGCTGAACAAACTTCGCAGACGCGCAACTTTTGCTGCTGATAACTGCTGGCGGGCATTGAATTTCGATATTCTTGCTCGGCGTCCGATTTCTGTTTTCTCAATAGCTCAATCTGAAAATCAAATGAATCAATCAAAACAATGTCGTTATATTAATATTTATTTGATCTCGCACCTCTTCCATTAGACTCATGCTCTCTTCGACCAATCCCTCTTCGCCCAATGCTTCGGCACGCGCCAATTTTTTTCCTATGTTTTCGGCGAGCTCGTGCACCGCATTAGCTTTGACCGCCACTTCGGCCGAGAGTTCATCTTGTGTTTCTGCCAAACGCAATTTAGCAGCCTGTGTACGTCTATCGCAATCGCCAATGAACGCTTGCAGATGTTCAGTTGCCTGTCGAATAAAATTATATTGCCATTGACGAAGTATACCAAAAAGTCTGTTCGTTTTTATAAAAAAAAAATACACCTAATTTTATAACTAAAATGTGGATACGTTCTAGAGTTAATCGCGAAAATGACAAAGTATATATCAAAAAACGGTAGATTGGCTCGATGGTTAACCCTATCGTGGCTGCATTAAATTACCAAAAACGCTATTAAAAGTATTACTTCAAATAGATGTAGCATTAGAAGTTGCATTTGTAAAAATTCATTCACCGTATTCATTGTTCAGATATGTATATCACGGGTCACAAACGGTCGGCGCGATCATGATGCATATGTGACATCATGCGGCCGGCAATGGTCGAACCAGTGGTGATGCAACATATGCATCACCGGCCACGAAAGTGTTAATATATTTATAAAATCACTAAAAATATTGCTCCGATTCAACTCAAAGCTTTACTTATTATCTTTCTTAATGGTAGATAATCGAATTTTAAATTAAAACTAATGATAAAGTCCGATCGTTAACATGAGAATAGTATGGATTTCAACGCCACCGAGTACTGTGCTCTATTCATCACTACCGGAGAGGATAAACATTTTTTTTCTTGTTCATGTATTATCGCAATGTCCTTCAATATAAATCCGTTATAAAAATTGAGTTTCGGTGTCCCGTTGTTAAGAAATTCTATCCCAAACCGTTTAACCGCTATGAGAATTTACATAATTATGTTCCGTATGCGAATAAATTTGCAAAAATATACTTCAAATTCAATTTACTTACGAAACCTATGGGTTCTAGATGTTTCCTTGAATTGAATGAACACGCTTCTATCCAAATAACTTTTATAGAAAGCTTCCAGCACGCATCGATAGCGTGTGCGGTTAATAAGCAGTTGTCACGCTGGCGTGACAATAGTGGTTAAAGCTCATTTTTACTCGGTTATATTAAAATTGAATTATGTGCAAAATATAAGTTTCAGACATATAATGATCTTTCATCTCGTAGGCAGAAGATACTGCAACATAATGACCATCTACATCTTCGTGTTTAAAGAATATTCCATTTTTACTATCAAAAATCTATTCCGAAAGCTGACGGCCTATTCAACGGAAGGTTACTTCCGATAGAAGACAATATCCTTTCATCCCATTCAAATTGAAAGCATAATTCTTTTAGAAATAAGCTCTCTACACTCTTCGTACTCCACATTTTATTCTTAATTACAATTTTTGTCAAAAAGAATAGTTTTTTTCATATTTTAATAACAACGTTGATTATTTAGAGGAAATCCGGGGACTTTCTGGATTTACAGGTGTCTTTAATTTTCGCTCAATTATATACGTAGGATATAACAATCCCGCGATCAGTAAACATGGAAAGGTACATGAACAAACAATGCATTAAAACTCGGTAAAAATCAGGAAGAGCTTTGCTAAAGTAAGTCCGAATGATCCATTAATCCAAATATGGTTTAAAAAATTTAAGAAACTAGTTCGAAACTTGATAATATTTCAATTGTGTCCTCGTAGCAAGCTTGCCGTGATTAGGCAGCACTTCTTTGAAAATAAGACTGGAAATGTGGTCACAGTGAACGATTTGGATCTTGAAGAGATGCAGTAACAGCAGGACAGTGCAGCATGTCGAAGTGCTTATGAAAATATTGAGTTGTTGCAAGAGAAAGTTGCATAATTTTGAGAAATACAGATCGGAATTGATCTAACGTACGACTTATTTTATTTGAAAGTGATGAAATGTGGAAATAAACTATAATTCTAGAGATTAAGACAGAGATCCTATTGTCACGCCAGCGTGACAACTCCTTATTCACCGCAAACGCTAGCAACACGTGCTGGAAGGTTTGTATAAGAGGAATTTAGATAGGAATACATTCATTAAATTCACGGGAACATCTAGTAATTTGTGTTTTACAAAATTAAATCTATTTTTCAGAAGTATTATACGTACAGATAATATTTTCCTACTCGCAATGACACGAGGGGCATAATAATGAATCGAACGGACTCTTCGGACAATCCAATATAATAATTACGAATAGAATACTCACGTCAATGTCGTAGAAATGGTCCTTAGCCTTAGAAGCGTTTTCAAAATCGGCACGTAGGGCTAAATCGTGTACTTTCGGACACTCTCCCAGATCCATACGCTGCAATACATGCAAAATTACAAAAAAATAAATTAGTCATATGCAAATGTGACGTGCAGACTTGGTGTTATGCGATTCTATTATTATTAAAATTAATATTTACTAAAATACATACATTATTATCTTAACATCCTGCAAAAAAATTTAAAAATGAATTAGAGAGATACTTCATTACAATGTTTAATTTTTTCCGATTGCTTTTTTTAATCATTTTTTCCATGCATTTTGTAAAAAAAATTTAATTAATCCGAACACGGTTATTCAATTCATAATTTTTAATGGCTACGTAACGACGAATTCGTGGAACGACCGACATAAATAAACATTCAATGAACTTTTCGACCTCGCTCGTATTAAAAATTCAATTTCAAAGATATAATTTCGAACCGTACGAAATTATTTATGCGAACTGATTATCGTGACTGGAAAATTTATATATATATTTTTTTATCTGAATTATTAAATAAGTGTTCAACGATATCCACGTCATAAATTATCCGTTCGAAATATGGAAAGCCAATAAACGAATGTCATGTATTACGTTTCTACTGTTTTGATTAATTTAGCAATTTTACCAATGCAGATGTGGAGGATCGTCAAAAATTTAAACGAGACGCCGATTAGTGTCGCCCGCTGCTTACATTCTATACAAAATATTAGTGGGATACTTGCATCTTAAAACATAAATGATGATAATAGTCCAAGTAGCATAAGAAAAGAACTTCATTAACACATATATGAGATACAAACAGCAATTTTTTTTAATATAAAATAATTATAATCGTCTTACATCGAATCCTAAGCGTAGATTAGCTGGTTCTTTTTGACTTCACAATGAATTATATACCTGTTCATTATTCCTAACACATTCAAACTGTCAGAAGTAAATATAGTATACCTTTATTACAATGACATTGCACGCGTTCAAGGGCAAACCGATGATCGTGATGTCTAATAAGACGTGATTCGTTACGAATTGTATTTTATTCATGATTATTTATGACCGTTTCAATATCGCTTTTAATTGTATTTTACTTATGACAGTTTTACAAAAATGTAGAAAAAAAATATAAATAAACCGAAGTAGAGGTGAGAGAATGCTATAATTTTTTTTCTGTAAATAAGTAAACTCTCGATATTTTCATCAAGTAATGTGTGATCTTAATTTCTAACTCTCGTCAATTTATCGCAAATCAGTTTTTTAATATTTTGTTTTTCAGATATATGGACGTACTAATTATAGAAAATATAATTAATAAAATGTTTAACGAAATTATGTTGAAATGTTCGATAATTAAATATAATACGAGGTTTGTTCAAAAAAGAATCGTAATTTTTTAATATAGCACTCTAATCGTCATATCCACTTGTGCCTGACGTATCTTGACATTGATAGCCATATTATAAACATTCTTTGAAAGAGTTTCACGTATTTTGGCGATTTTTGTCAAAAGAATTTTTGGAAAAATTAAAAATATGGAAAGAATTATTGGAAAAATTTAAAATGTTGAAAGAATTTTTGGAAAAAACACTGCAACTTTTTCCTATTCCCAATTTTTAGAAAAACATAAAATATAGACAGAATTATTGGAAAAATGGAAAGAATTTTTTCTGCCCAGTCTCCATATTCACAGGACATGGTCCTCTGCGACTTCTTCCCACTGCCAAAATTGAAATTAAACAACGTTTAGCTAACATTGCGGAGATAAAGACGGAATCGCTATAGCTTCATATTGAAAATTACTTTCCAGGAGTGTTCTGTAGATTGGAAAAAGCATTGGCACAAGTGTATTATGTATCTGATGGAAAAAACGAAAATTTCTCATATTTTTTTATCAAACCTTGTATATTTCTGACGGATTATAATTAAGAAAACGTTTACTTAATGATATTTGTAATAATATGGAGATGATTCAGAAGAAATTCTCGCATTTGCAAGAGTATGAAGAGACAACGAGGCAATCGATGTACATCAATTCAAGAAAAAACCTGCCGTGGCTTTGATAGATCTATCGCATTACGATCGGGCGAATTAAAAATTAGTATAAAAAAATATTTAATTAAATAAATGTTAGAATCAAATAGATACTGGAGTTTTAAAATCCTCAAATCGAAATAGATTTTTGGGGTTTAATATATAAATATATATATATATATTTTTAAATATAATTGGCATATCCTGCAACATACTTAAAAAACAAAAATCACTAATTACGTACCCTTTTGACGTTATGGCCATTTTTTCGCAACTGTATCAAAAATACAAACAAATTTACTTACCAAAACGCCCCCAGGACTGAATATATCTAACAACAATTAAATAGAACAATCTCAATTGTGAACGGAATCAATCGAGACGTTCACCTCACATCGAAATTGTATATTTCGATATTTATTAAAAAAAAATATAACAGGTAATAACCTATAGACATAATAGCTTTATACGTACGGCAGGGTACTTACAGAACGGCCTAACTCATTCATATAAACATTTTCTAGCCTCTCTTTTAAGTTTTAGATTATGTGATGGTCAAATTCTGAAAAAGTATATTGTACCAGCATTAGTGCCAACAGGATTACCTTTCCTTCACACAAATCTTAATATCACTCATTCAAAATGTTGTCTATCGTGTTATGTAATATCAATCAATAAAATGGGCAACGACGATTATAGTACCGCGCTTACAAAAAAAAATAATAATAATACTGGCTGATGACACATTATCGACACATTTATTGATCAATATTTTATAACGGAAATCACAAAAAAAAATCTGAGTAAAATCGCATGTGAAAGAAAATTGTTAAAACAATAAACATTGAAAAATTTACGTATGCAAATTTTACAACAATTTTAGCACGATAGGTATGTCCTCGCGGTGCCTGCTGAACTTACCGTAGACAGCAGAATTTCGTGCGGACAGCATCCCAAAAGAAAACTCTTGCAGACGCAGGCATCCGAGAACTTGATATGAAACTTGTCAGTTTCACCTGCATCAAAAAATAATCCGATATTAAAATTAAATCAAGTGAAATGCAGCATCAGCCGTACACTCATTTCAACTTAAATATAAGCATACATGCAGACACAATAATAATTTAAACATTCTACTCGGTGATAATAAAAAGAATCAATTTTATCTATGTAATATACATGCGTACATATGTTTGCTTCTATATAATCAAATGTTTGAGCATTGTTTAATGTTTTAAAAGGATTATGAATGTTGACACTATATGCTATCGCGGTTTTTTTCTGGGAATTCAAAAGTTTTTGGACAGTTTTATATGTATTGACGCCTAAAATTGTCTTTAATTGCTAATGTATGTGTATTATTTAGAAGAATAAAACGGTGTCGAAGCGGACCATTGCGGGCAGTGCCCATGAGCTGGTCCAGCATGGCCCGCATCTGCTCCTGCGCCGACATGTTGCCTCGCCCACGTCACGAGCACAATATGGCGGGACCCAGGCCTGCCAACATAAGCAACGATAGCTTGCAGCCACTCTATGGTTGATTACGAATTGATGAGCTTATAAAATTGTCTATGAATCATTACATTTAAAAAAAAGAATAGAAATGTGGTAGCTATTCCTGATCATAATAAACAGGCATAACAGAATGCATCCATCCGGCACCCGAATGAATACATGCAGCTGTCTAGACCAGTGTTTTTCAACCTATTCTGTCTTCAAATTTATGGAATATTTAAATTACACATTAATAGTAATTTCTTTAGACTTTTAAAATTTTCGACAATATGTACTTAATGAAATAGTGGTAGCCGCATGTGTTGTACATTTCGATTCTAAACAATTCTTTAGACATTATCGTAATTTATTTTAGATTAGAATAGAATCCATGCTTTTCTTCGGATTGCTTAACCGCCCCTCGCGACTGAGGACCGTTCCCGACTCGGCGCATATGATTTCTTCACTTGGACAGCACGATATTTTTTCTCGCTCGCACTTGCACATGCGCGATGTTTTTTCTCGCTCATATCCGATACAGAGCGATAAAAAAACATCACTACTGTGCTAGTGGAAAACAATATTATTGTTTTTTATTTTTTCGCAATTCCGAAAAATATAGGTCATTGATTATTTATATTTATTATTTAGACTTTTTTAGACAAATACAAGAAGTTTGAAACGTGTAGGAAAAATCATAAACTTGACATGAGACTTGGGTCCCAAATAGACTCCATCGGCACGACTAGGTTGACCCAAACAGCGTATCGTCATATTGACGCTGAAATTTGTAATAAATATTGCTGTTGAAATCCAAGAAAGCAGAGAGCAGAATCTGCATATTTGATCATTTTTTCGGTCTTAGCTCTTCAAGAGGCTTAATAGGAAGGATTGATCTCGTTTTAACAGTTCTGGGTCGTCGTTGATTTCATTCTGTGACTCTTCAGCAAAGTCTATTCCACACTACTTTTGTTCGAAGTTCAATAATTGACCTCATACCCAAAACAGTCGAAACAATTGCATTGTCAGGGTTTTAACTTTTTCAACGTTGTGATAAATTTTTCATTTGTAGGCACATTCAATGCGTTCGTCATCTTCGAAGACTTCACGGCTTTCTTGGAAACGTTTGTTTCACTTGTAAACACTCGTTTTATTTATAGAAAACAAGCCAAAAACAACATATACAATACGATGCTGCACTTTATTCACGATTCTTAACAAAACATTGAATGTAAATTTTTTTACGAGTACAGCAAAACATGTGAAACATTATATGCTTGCCGATGCATTTTTCGTTTTTTCACAGCTGAATTTGTTTAAATGTTGTTGTCTTAATTATTGGTATTTTACTGAAGTTTCAGAACCGAAACAATCGATCAATTATTGAATTGATTATGAGTGCATAGCGATATTATCCGATCCGTTACGGCGGCTCGAAACCAACGACTCTGGCTGATGGGGTCAATTCTATATGAAATGAATGTGTGAAAATAGATCCCAAGGAATTCAATCAAATCTTGATTTTTTTTTAAAAAGACCAAGACCAAGCCTCTGTATCAGGGTTCTTCCCAAGCGTATCACGAGTACGGTTTCACTCGCACTTGCATGCGTGATGTTTTTTTTTGCTCGCATCCGGTACCGAGCGAAAAAAACATCGCTCGCGTGGCAAATGCAGCGATTATTTTTTTTATTTTCCTTCGCAAATACTTGGGGTCCCAAATAGACCCCATCGCCACGGCTGGGTTAATTTTAGCCATTGAAAAATGTCATAACGTAATAAAAATAAATTATTATAAATATGGCAGTTTAAGATGTACTACATGTAATAAATAAAGATTTTATTACGAACATCACGTTTTTGGCGTTAATTAGTAATGTTGATTAATAGTTAAGTGTGGGTATATAAACATTGAGATTTGATGACATTTCAAAATTCAGCTGGCAACACTGCTCGTGATTTGTTATTGCTTTGACTGCGACCCCAGTGACTTTGCTGTCGCTGTGGGCGGAGGATGTTGTCGGTACTGCTAGTGCTAACCCTAGGGGGGCCCGCGCTCGCCGTGCTCAGAACCCAACCTGAACAAGTCCACATCGCATTCGGAGGTACATACACAATGCAATTCGTCCTGTTTACTTGTCAGTCTTTGTCTTTCAATCGCTTTGTTTTTTATGCAAAATTAATTTATTCAATATCAATGAAAATCAGTCATTATTTTGTACAATACTGAATTTTAATAATCTACTTAACATATTCTTTGTAATTTATTATCAGGGGTATGAATCAATTACCTAATGTCACTAATTTGTTTTATGTTATCGTACTTTATGTATTACAGATAAAAAACATGTTCACTTAGGTTGACTGCTAGATTAATTAATTATCAATTATAGTGCATTTTTACTTTGTTCAATTGACGTCAATTATATTATATAATAGAAATGGTTGCTAAATATGTTTTGTGTTTCGATAATATTATTTTAAACATAATTTTGATAACCTAAATTAGAAATTATACTAACAATTGAGTTTGAACTTTGTTCATATTGTATGTATTTTTATTATGATTGCTTAATGATTAATAAAGAAACAATGATTATCAACATATCCTGTATTTATTAAAAATCGTATACAAACGTATCTATCATTGTTTCTGTTTATCTATTGTTTGTTTAATTGCAGAGAGTGTAGAAGATATCGTTGTGACATGGTCAACATTCGATCCAACACCGGAATCGATCGTTGAATATGGCATCGGTAAAATGACGTCGAGAGTGGCCGGCACAGCTAAGCTCTTTGTCGACGGCGGATCTTTAAAACGTGCTCAATACATTCACCGAGTTCTGCTCCCCAATTTGGCACCGAAGGAAAAATATGGTTATTATTTATTGTTACGGAAATTGAAATATTACAAAGAGATTGTTGTTATCAGTTAAACGTGATAAAAAAATAAATACGTCCGTTTATCAATCACATTTCATAAACAATGTATATATGATTATTTGTATTATTCTCTGTAACAATGTAAATATTTTCAGTTTATCATTGCGGTAGTAGCTTTGGATGGTCCGATGAATTTTGGTTCAATACGGTGCAGAATAATGAATTTTGGAGTCCCAGCCTCGCAATATTCGGAGATATGGGAAACGAAAACGCCCAGGTCAATACATTTTTACTATTTATTATTTTTATCGTAATTTTTTTGATAAATATCAATTTTATTATAGTCGTTGGTGCGATTGCAAGATGAAGCGCAACGCGAAATGTACGATGCGGTAATTCACGTCGGCGATTTCGCGTACGATATGGATTCGGAGAACGCGTTGATCGGAGACGCGTTTATGAATCAAATTCAATCACTCGCCGCTTATGTTCCGTATATGGTTTGTCCGGGAAATCACGAGGAAGCTTAGTAAGCATACATTGATCTATTGATTCGTATTTACGAATTTTATATATTATTTTTTTTTCTTCAGTAATTTCAGTAATTATAAAAATCGTTTTTCGATGCCTGGAGGATACGACAGCATGATGTATAGCTTTGATTTAGGTCCGATTCATTTTATATCGATTTCTACCGAATTTTATTATTTCCTTAATTATGGAATCAAACCCCTCGTTCTGCAGTACGAATGGTTGGAAGCCGATTTGGAAAATGCGAATAAATTTGAAAACAGGTATATACAAATTTATATTTAATATTTTAATTAATTTATTATTTATTAACCCTTTAACCGCTAGAGAAATTTACATAATTATGTCCTGAAACTTGTGGGATGTAGATGTTCCCATGTATTGAATGAACACATTCCTATCCAAGTAATTTTTATGCAAAGCTTCAAGTCCGTGTCATTGGCGTGTAATTGACAGTTGTCACACCAGGATGACCATAGTGGTTAAAGGGTTTAATTTTATTTTAACATTTTAATAAGCATAATTTTTTTCATGTAAACCTTGGATCAGATTTACATTTTATAAGCCTGACTGTTTAATGTTAATTAATTTTTATAAGGATAAAAATTGATAAAAATATATATTAGTAATATTTTTAACTACAATCATGGACATTAAAATGATTATAAGGCGCTAATAATCACGTTAGGTTTGTTATTAACCGGCATAGTCCGTCCGCATCATTTCTGGACTCTCGATATACTCGAGTGCGCCCCTATCCTTCTTAAGTAAAGTAGCTCTCGGAACACTTTCCCACTCCATTTAAAGACAAGCGGCACATTTCGAATACCCTCTCTCCATTCAATAACAAGCGTTGTATTCTTAAAACCTATTATATTAATCCCGATTAAAAGGCTTAAAATCAGTCTCACTTACATATCGAGATGACCTCTCCAGAATCTTTGAGGCGGTCACATCTCCGTGATTTCTCTCGTACCAGAGATACGTCTCTGGGATCTTTATCATCATCTCGTACCGGAGATACGTCTCTGGGATCCTTATCATGGAACTGACTACACCTGTAATTCTCAATAAACATCATCAACAAATAAAGCGTGTTTCACTCGATCTCGATCTTCGAAGCGCGATCGTCAATTATCGGACGATCGAACGTTTTTGCGCCAGCGGTTGTGTACCTTTTGATACGCGAGCTCGGGTGCCTTAACATTGGAGGCAGCGACGGGTTACCTTTTTGGCACTACTGTTGCGTCCCCTAACATTTTGGCGGCAGCGGTGTATTCCATTTTTTTGCAATTATTCCGAATAAGGAGTGTTTCATTCACCTCAAAGATTCAATTCAAGAATTTATTCATAATCTCTAAACATCCCTCCCGTAGATGATAAACATTGTGGTAAGCGACTTCTACTTCTCCAGGTTCCTTGTCTGTTTTGAGACGTAGGCGATTTACTTATTCTTGTATTTCTCAAGACATGTGTCGATTTTTGGTGAGCTGGAACAATTCTGGAGCTCCCAATCCTGTCCAGTTGCATATCCTGCATAGCCACAATAACTTCTTTCTTCCCAATAACCGATTAACTTCTGTTTTCGGCATAAGGCAATATTTTCGTCTATGAATCTGTGTCCAAAGTTCTCCAAAGTCTGGAATCTCCCGCTCCTCGTGTAGAAGTTTAAGTACGGTTATATTAATTACTTACGAAATTTATGGTTTCTAATTGTTCCCATGAATTGCATGAACACATTCTTATCCAAATAACTTTTACTCAAATTGTCCAGCACGTGTCGCAAGCGTGTGCGATGAATTAGCAGTTGTCACACCGACGTGACACTAGCGGTTGAAGAGTTAATGCAGCATATTACACTCAAAACCTTTTTTTTTATGTCCATGATTGTATTTATTAACATAGTGTATTTATAATATCTTATTATTTTCCAGTATTTTAAAATTAAGGTATAATTTTATTTAAATTATGTACAATGAAACCATTAAATTGCATTCTTATTTACGTATCTCGAATATTATTAAATCATGTTTATAATTTAACTTTAAATCTACATTCAATCCTCCTATAGCGCCGAGATCGGTACCACAAAACCATACAAAATTTAAGGGTTAAGTATTTTTACATGTATCAAACATTTTTCGTTTTAAAGAAAACGGGATTCTAGAAGGGAACACTATAGGAGGGACTGTCGCACCTCTCCTATAGAAAACCCCTCTAGCAGGAAGCTCTATAGGAAGATTAATTGTATTGTTCATACTTTTAAACAATAAATTCTATTATTTTTCCTTTAATTTAGGAACAAAATATTTTATATTTCGTATTATCTATTATTCACCAAGCTCTTGATTAATATTTTAATCATAAATTTGTTTTATATTTTACATAAACACGTTTATATGTTTTATTATCAGTATAAAAATGCAATTTGATGGTTTCGCAATTATTTTATATTATAATATGTCACACAATGAGAAAAAAAGTGGTATCAATATTTTTATGCACAGAAAAAGTGTGCAGCACACAATATGCACATAGTACACGATATGTAATTTGCAACTCCTCCGTGAAATGCAAAACTGAACTTGATAATTGCAGAAAAATACGACCTTGGATTATCGTATTTGGTCACCGACCAATGTACTGTAGCAACCTGAACGGTGACGACTGTTCCCATTACGATACAGTAACTAGAATCGGCCTGCCATTCTCTCATGCATTCGGTGAGTGTCGCAGCTCGCTTGAGCCCCCTACAGTAAAGTGCAATCGGCACTCTTTGTTCCGTTTTGCAGAGCGCGGAGACCGTGGGTGATAATCTACGGTCATCGTCCGATGTACTGCAGTAACCAATTCCCGGACGATTGTTCACGGCACGACCCGATCACTAGAACCGGGCTACCATTCTCACATACATTCGGTGAGTGTCGTGGCTAGGCTTAACCATTAAGCATGCCGTTGGCGTATTTCTGCTTTGACTTTGCAGAAAACGACAGCCATGGATTGTTATTTTTGGCCATCGCCCTATGTATTGCAGTAATTTAAACCCAGATGATTGTACGCATCATGAAACATTAACACGGGTTGGCTTGCCTTTTATACACACGTTTGGTAAGGGTGCTACTAACATAGTTACATTTGTGCTTTTAGTTTTTTAGTTGTATCATTTCATCTATTTTTAGATATTATGTCATTTTGCTTTATGGTGAAAAGACTTTTATCTCTTGTTCTTGAAAGCGAATTTTTATTGGGATATAACGTGTATTTAGTTTTTATTTAACACTGATAATTATTATCGTGTTTCTTAGCAAATAAAAGTTATCCCGTAAATAAGCTCTAGGTAAAAGTTCGTGGGACCCATTTTTCTTGATGAGTGGAATAATAAAGACAAAGTACATGCCCATATGCCGAGGATAAGTCCAAGAATTCACATATCTCGGCTCACTTATTACAAATAACAATGAAACCAATTTGGAAGTATGAAGAAGAACCATGCTGGCAAACTGGTGCTACTTTATACTTCAAAAGCATCTATTGTCGAGATTCCTCTCAATGAAGATTAAAGTCAAGTTCTACATGACTCTCATCAGGCCCATCTTAACATTGGATATGAATATTGCGCTTTGACAAAAAAAGATGAGCGTCAATTGGATATCCTAGAGAGGAGAATTCTTAGACGAATATTTAGAGCCGCATTCGACGACAGGGAATGACGTATCCGAAGCAATGAGGAGCTGTACCGACTATACAAGGATATACCGGCCAGTCACATGTCAAGGATGCGGGACAATCAACGGCCGAAAAGGCTTGGACGTGGTTGGACTGTGTACAGAGGGACACTGCATCATTGAAACTTACCGGAAGATGGATTGACGTGGAGGCAGAAAAAAGTTGGGCCGACAATGGCTAAATATCACTGGGATATATGCTGACACGTTAGTCCGTAAAAGCTTAAAATCTACTATTATAATGGCATCACAATTTGATGTATCAACAAAACATCACAATGCTGGTTGGATGCCTTATTTTGCCGATATGAACTCTCTAAGAAGACACTGGTGTCGAACTATCCATTCAATGAAGTAGATGACTATATCAAACTGAAGGCTACATGGACAAGAATTGCATTTAAATATACCTCTTTGCTGGACAGCAGGGGTTGTGAAATGGAGTTATGATTTTATTCAGAAGATTGCTTGACTTTTGTACATGAAAATATAAGATTCTTCTGTCTTCCGGATCCTTTTCTTTATGACCGAGGAAGGCAAGGGTCTTCTATGACCATCTTCTATTTCATATTATAAAAAGATGGATCTCAACTGTATTTGAAAAATATTTAAGGGCAATAACAAACCATTTCCGAAAACAAGAAAGGTTCAACGTCGAATATTTCAATTTATAGATGCTCGGTATCAATTGGCTTCCATGTATTTCCATGTTTTCAATCATTAGAAAATTCACGTATTTAAAACTCTCGATATTTATATTAGGGGACCTTTAAGAAATGGTACATTTACAAAAATGCTATGAATTTCCATTTTTTTGCTGTTGCTTATCTCTTCTAGAGCTTTTGGATGTACTTTTTGAAGGAAAAAAAACTAGCCGACTAGCACAACCCAAAAACTACAAACTAGCTGATTAAGATTGTGCTCCATGGAATCGGAGTAGGGAAACAGTGGAACTTCAATTCATTGTTTTTCATGCACTTTCTCAGTTCATCAATGTCCAAAAGAAAAAGCCGGAATACAATAAATGCAATTCTTGTTCCGAATCTTATTTTGACTCTGCAGGATCCACTGCATTCCGCATCTCGCATCGTAGCTACTACGGTGGAGCCCTTGGTGGTGTTCACTTAGTCACTCTAGCAGCCCTGCCCTTTCTCCTGCGTCCTTGTATGTTTCTTCTTCTTCAGGCTGTCGTTTCTTCTACCGAGATGTCCAAAGTATCGAAGAATCCTTTTGAGACATGTAGTACTACGTTGGTCATCTTTATTGTTCACCATTTCTTTTAGGACCGACACATTTGTGCGTCTGTCCTGACAGACGGCTCATGGTATTCTCAGCAGACGTCAAATATCTTTTTCATATTCTTCTTTATGGTCCAGGTTTTCACGTCGTAAATGAAAATTGAGAATATTAGACTAGTTTTTTTTTTTTTATTGTTTTCAATTTTATTTGTTAATCTTTATTTTCATCAGACTTTCATTTATTATATGATTTATCCCATTTTAGTAATAATTGAATTGAGAGTTGGTGGTGTTAGTTCAAATTGCACGATTTCTTTTTGGTCCATACCCTAATATATAAATTAGTAAATAAATATTAGTCGTAACTCTTTGCAAATCATTATTCATTTCTAAATCAGTGCTTCTTAAACTGCTGTTATGTAATAATAATAATTTATTTTACCATTCTTGGCGTGTTCGTCTTTGTTAGAGTCGCCTTTTAGTACACATCACAACATTAATTGGATATGTATTCAAGGGTCGGGTTGACCCCCATCTTTACAGTGGGACGGATCCCTGTTTAATTTCGCACGCCTTGATGAAAGTCTAAAACATCCATAGGATTGTACTTATATAAAAAAAAATTCGATCATTCTTTTTTGTGTCCTCGAATCCTTTAAAAAAAAGTTTGAGAATAACTGATTAAGATTAATTCATTGATTTGTGAATGTTTTTGAAAAAAATTAGATAGTTGTGTGTGTGGATTTGTGGTTATCGAATATATATATTCAACGCGAATAAAATAGTTTATTTAAAAAATAATATTCTTTATAAATTTCACAGGACTCGAAGAAATGTTTTATAATTACGGAGTCGACTTATTGATTTGGGCCCATGAACATTCGTATGAGAGGCTGTGGCCCATTTACGATTACACCGTTTATAATGGATCATACGAAAATCCCTATACGAATCCGAAGTGAGTTATCATGTGACATCATATGTAATAAAGTGTTTCCGATCGGCTATTTATTATTTTATTTTAAGAGCCCCCGTTCATATTGTCACTGGATCAGCTGGTTGTAAAGAAGGACGCGAGCCGTTTGTCCGTGAGTAATTCTTATATTTCATGTAAAATAATATAAATTGTTATTATTAACTTTTAGTCTGTTGAAATACAATATACAGTTGACCCTTCTATAGCGCTTCCTGCTATAGAGCGGCATGTTTTCTACAAAACGCAAAATTTTCAAGGTCAAATTATGTGTTATTTAAATATGTAATGCATTGCTGCATGGAATAAAAGACATGTCCTTGGGTTGACAATAAAATATTTGGTTATTTTTAATATATTAATTTTGTTCAATTTAAAAAAAAAACCTAACCCAAAATTTTATGGTCTAGTCTTCTATAGGGAGCGTTTCTATAGCGTGTTCCCTATCTCGGTGCTATAGGAGGATTGATAGTATTGTATTTTGATCGTTAGGCGAAAATCAATGATTTAATTTAAAAAAAAACATGGTATTTTTAGTATAGATTTTTCAGTCATTAATTAATGATTGTCGATTTTTCAGTTTCGCCGCCTGCTTGGTCTGCTTTCCATAGTCAAGATTACGGATATACGAGGTTGAAGGCATTTAATAAGACGCATTTGTATATTGAACAGGTAATTCGGATTTTACACTTACGGCTTACGAATTTATTTACACTTAAGGCTCTTTTTCTAATCTTTGAGGCACATCTGGACAGGGCTTTGAACCGTTAATATATGAAATAATAATAAATAATAACCAATTTCGGACGATTGCATCCCACCGTTTATGTTGGCCGAAATAAAAGTAGCCTGCTCTAAATTAACAACAAGGAAAGCCCCAGGGCCTGACGGTATTTCAAACGAAGTGATTGCAGAGAGCCATCCGGAAAGACTTCTGTAAACGTACAACTGGTCGTTATCGACCGGAGAATTCCACAGACGATGGAAGAGACTGGAAAGACTGGTCTTATTCCCGAAGGGAGACAAGCCGTCAGAGGACCCATAGTCTTACCGGCCGTTGTGCATGCTCAACGGACTGAGGAAAAATCCTAGAGAGATTTAGACGCCTCCAGGAACACGTGGAACCCAACGGATTCTCGGCCAGCCAATACGGGTTCAGAATCGGACACTTAACGATAGACACAATCGTCGAAGTGGTAAAAACGGTATAGGAGGCATAGGGTGGCTCCGTAAAGGCCAGCAGTCACTCGGTTCTCATCACTCTGGACGTGAAGAACGCATTCAACAGAGCGAGGTGGAGTGAGACAATGGGGGCGCTACTGTACGGCGCAAAACTAATAGGATTTGCAGATGTAGGGCTGTTGATATTGAGCAAAAGGATATCAGCACTCGAAGAGATGGCCGACGAAGCACTCTGTAAGATCCCGAGGGCTGAATGACGTCAGGCTAACTCTCGCCAACCACAAGACCGAAGGCGTATTCTACACGAGGAAGAGAAAGCTACTCCCGCCGGATATAAAGATCGCCGGTTTCTAGATTCGCTTTAGCCAATCTCTCACAAGACTCATGCCAAACATGGGCAGCCCAAGAAGGTTGCTGTGTGCAAACGTCGTTCAGAGTATCCTCTTGTACCATGAAAATTGAGAGATTAACCTCGCAAGAGTGCAGAGACACCGAGTGCAGAGTTTCCGAGATCGCGGTATTAGTGCTGGCGGGAATACCACCAATAGACATGTTAGCCGAGGAGCGCAAAGAGCTGTATGAGTATCAAAAGCAAGAGTCGGACTCAACAACAACTGAGCACCGGAGAAGAGAAAATGGCAGGAAATGGCTCCTCATCGGTAAAGACCAAGAGCATAAGACACTATCCACTAACGTAGGAGGTAATGTTAACAAAGGAGGAAGCTGAGAGAGTAAGATGGCCGCCAATCAATTGCCAACACGGACAGCAATGATAAGAACGATAACAAGAAGGACGTGAGGTTAAGTTTTACCCGAAAGTCGGCCACCACCATGCTGAATATCTAATGACAATACCGTGGTGGTGGTCCGCCCACTACCACGGGGCTAGAGGAGGGGTTTTAGCTAGTAAAAATCCAGCACTATCTCCTGGGGGTGTCTTTTGAAGATCTCTCTTCCCCCAGCAGAAAAAAAAGGTTGCAGCCATGAACCCAAGAGCTGAGCTGTCAACTCGCAGATTGTAACAACAATAATCAGACGTAGGTAGTGCCGATTTGTATTTAATTTACCGTCTGATCGGGTGCTACAGGCACTTCTGGTAGCACACGCGGCACAGACAGCGGCCTGGGCTCCTTATGGTTCCGTAAGCTCTGCTTCTATATTTGTATTGTGATTATATTCTTCAGAGATTCATCTTAGTCTCTTCAATGTTGTCAAAATGCTATTTTTTTTATCTTCGAATATAAGTAGAAGTCATATGAGATCATGTCTGGTGAATACGGAGGTAATACAAATAATGTAAGCATTTAATACCAATGTCAAGATACGTCAGGGACATGTGTACCAACACAATAAAATTATCAGAATTTAAATTATAGAGCTTATATAATTAAAAATTCCACATTTTTTTTATCAAACGTATGCTTTGTGTATAATAATTTATTTTTGTTTTCTTTAGGTTTCTGATGATAAGCTTGGAGAAGTGATCGATAAATTTTGGATTATTAAAGATTCTCATGAAAAATATGCACCTGTGACGCATCGTGGCAAACGAATGAACGTTCCCGACATAAAGAGCGACCTGTAGGAATATTAACATTCACATTTTGAACATTTATAGATCAAATTTAGTATATTTATGCAATAATTGAACAAAGCGACGATTTTATTAATATGTAATTTTTTTTAAATGATTTATTATAACTAATCTGTATAAATAAATACACATTGCCGCTAGATTAAAATTTACAACACACCATCGATGTGTGATAGATTGTTATTTTTTATTAAATTATAGATGTAAATTGACATTACTTATGTGTACATACATATCCCGGCTGTTATTAACGTTATAATGTAATTAGCTGTACATGTGATATATTTGTATTGATAAATATGTTTATTAAATAAAAGCCATATCTAAAAAATGATTTTTTATGTATACATAATTAATTGATATAAAAATGACTTAACAATTATAAAAATTCGTCCAGCCAATCCTCCAAATTATCGTTGGGATCTATCACCGCTCCGGTGAATGGTTTATTATCTAAAACATAAATATTAAATTATTACGATTAAAAATACGGACCTGCACAAAATATTACTTCTTTCGTCCTAAAAGTGCGTCAATATAGAATAACAGAGCCTCTTCGTTTTTTTTATCATGTTTAAAAAAGGAGATAAATCGAACATTAGCAATTACAAACCAATTATCGTAAACCCTCCTATAACATACACGCTATTATTAGAATTTTCATAAAAATATTTTATAATTTTATAAAATTAGCTAATAAAATGTTGCGTTGATCTTCCCCGCCCGCAACTTACGGGAAGATTACGTCAGCCAAAATACGAAAGGATATCGCTCATCGCGCGAGTCAAGTCATTTGCGTTAGTAAACACGTAAATATGTAAAAAAAAGAAAAATTAAAATGTTTGATTTACTGATTTCCTTTAAATCAAAAAATAAAATTGAAAAACCTCAACCCCCTATAACGTGGAACCTATCTTGACGTTATAGGGGGGTTTACTGTAATAAGTCACTGGATAAGGGGGTCCAAATCGACATTCTCTATGCCAACTTTTAAAAAGTGTTTAATATAATCGATCATTCTAGACTCATTTTGAAATTAGATAACTTTGGGTTCTCGGATAATCTCATACGTTTCTTCTCCAGTTACCTTACAGTGAGGAAACTAGGGATGGCTCGTCCTAAGGGGCAACCGAGGCATTGCCCCACACATATTTGTGTGTCTGAGCATTCTTGTATCCGCCCTGGTCACGTGGTCGCTAATTTTGACGCAAACGAGTGTTGTTGTTTGGCTAGGTAGCGGAGGTAAAGGGAAAGTTCCGTATTACCGCATACAGAAGGTAGCTTTTCGTTTGCTGAGTAAAGCTCTGTTTGGGGCAGACCTGTATATGCCCCGCCGGTCTATATTTTCTTCTTGATTCGAAAAATAATCGACACCGTCAACGTTTTTCGACTACATTTTGGATTTCTCTTTTCTTTTCGTCAGCTGATTGATGAAAATCTTTTAAAGTTTCCATAATTCGATCAATTGCCGATTCAAAATTTTCGAACCTTAGATATAAGGTTGCTATACGATATATTGGTTCGGAATTTACTCGAATCAGGTTCCATTATATGGGTGCCATATGACGCCTCGAATTCCCTCAGATTCTGATAAATCTAGAAGAAATTTCTAACATGAGGGAATTTGGATTCTACCCTAGTTTATATCCCAGAGCATGGGTACAGGGCTGCCTGGGGTATGTAATGCTTAGGAAAAGGCAATATAATGGCAATCACGCATAGTTTTCTGTATGATAAATAAATAAATTACATACCTGAAGCGGGTGTTTTGAAACCACTGCTGATCGGGCCGGTGAGATTTAAGATTCGATCCAATTCATCGCTATCGTCGAGTATTTCTATATTTTGGGCTGCGTTCGACGGAGATTCTACACAATCATTTTTTAAACTCATCGACGATAAATCGTTGGAAAGTATATTATTTGTAGTATCAATGTTTTCTTTGTCGTGAATGCCGTATTTTAATTTGTTGCTGTTAGCAATCTGTTCCATTGATTCGATCTGTTTATGGGAAAATAGATCGGCTTCTAAATCGTTTCGTTCGTGGAATGGAACGCATAGAATGTGTTCGGTTATTTCTTTCAAATTCAGTGCAAATAAATCGTTGTTTTCCACGTCTTTTTCCACAAAGTTCCACGATTTTTCATGTTTGAATTGAAAATGGCCGCCCAGTGATATTGGCCTTTTAAATATTTCCTATTCAAAATTAATCGATTGTATTATTATTGTTTTATATAAAAAATATTTTATTGTTAGTGAAATGAATTTACCTCTAAGTTGGTTTGCCGCGATTGTTCGTCGGAAATATCATATATATTTTCGGGCAGCTCTAATCGATCCCAGTTGCTTTCAATTTTTCTTTTGCTGTATTTACCGCGAGTACTTTCAGTTGGTACCGGCTTAGATATATTTCCAACAGGGTTCTCTACCACTTTTTTAGGTGGAATTTGTTGTTTTACCACTAAATAATTATTAAAAATGTATAAAACGTTTATTTAAATGGTTCTTATATCAAATATAAAATTAAATTAATAATTATCATACCGTTTGTCGTTTGTGGTTTTGCATTTTTATCGGGTTTTTTTTGTGATTTCTGTCCTTTATTGGGTTTTTCATTCTTTTTTTGAGCTTGATTTTCATTCTTTTTTTGAGCTTGGTTTTCATCCTTTTTTTGAGGTTGTTTTTCACCTTTATTTGGTGTTCTTTAAAAATAAAAAAAAATACAAGGTAAGTCGTGAAGCAAACTATTAGTCCACTTTCCTTCATTTATAAGTAACATGACCATGGAAATGGTTTTCATGAGAATATACAGTGGTTTCCCAGTGCCTTCGGCACTGCAGTATTTTTTTATATTGAATAGCGCAGTTGTCTGCTTTCCAACTAATATTTTTGACAATTATTTTTTTGTGAATTGGAGGTAGTCGGCCTACAATAAGATAATTTGAACTAGTATTACTCTTTTTGCCCACGTTATTGTGATATCTCAAAGTATGTGAGCCAAAAAAATCATTAGACTAAACCGAAATTAGAAAGTTTTCAGTTGGAGTCTTTGTTACTCGAGTTATTTTACATCTAAGTCTTTGTTTTTAACATAAAATTTTATTAAAAACATGTCTTAAACTTGATGAGACGTACGACTGGTCCTTGAATTAGAAGTTTTAAAAAAGGCTTAAGCGTTTAAGAGTTAAATAACACAGCATGATACATATTCTGTAATGTTAAAGTCTAAAAAAGGACTAAAAACTTTAAAATTATTCGAACTGTCAATATATTCGAGGTTAGAATTCGAAAATGTTTGATTTTAAGGAAAAATAAAGATAAATTAAATTTATAATTTTAAAGATATACCGAATTAATATAACCCAGCAAACTCACTTGTTTTTATTTTGTTTTTCTGACATTTTATTTGACAAGTGTACCGTCAACAGAAAGAAATATTAGGCAATAACACGTGTTTTATTGACCATATCCTAAAAATGTTAATAATTTATCAAACAATTGTCATGTAGGTAATAAACAATCTTATGGTAATGTAAATTAACATCGACTGAGATAATTTATTACTCGGATAGATTAATCTTCATGAGAAATGTAAGTGTAAATCTTTTGTAGTAAAATAAAAAAGGGAATAAGGGTAAGGGGTTTTATAAAAAAACTCATTTAATTTATATCCTAATGTAATAAATAATTATAGTCCTCTGTATACATATTTATTTATTTATTTATGGTTCGATGTTACATGTTTCGTGATTGTAGACAGGAGAATAAATATGTAACGAAATATTGTGTTCGAAAATATTTATAATAATTTACCCCACAATGATTATTTAAATAAATATTTGGTGTTTGTTTGTCAGTATTGTTTACTGTAAAATTGGTCAAATATTAGAAAGCTCGATTAATTATTTATCTGGTTCCCGAGGGTCCAGCTTCAAAATAATCTTTATCGCTTATAACAAAATGCGATCTGCCTCCCAAATGTATTTCAGCGCAATCGCCTTTTAAATTTACTTTATCTAATATCCTTGTCGGGTATTTAAATACATTTTTCGTTAAATAAATTCTGTCTTTCGCATCGAACCCACCGTAGCCTTCCACTTTATGTTTAAAACAGTGGTGGAACGCCGATTTCTTCATGGATTCAATTTGTCCTCTGCTGAAAAGCGACGGATCTAATTCATTTCGTTGATAGAATGGAAGACACACTAAAAACTCCATTGTTTGCTTTATATTGCAAGTGTAATATTCTCTTTCGTCAGCATATTTATTCATGACTTGTTCTAATTGCTTACGTTTTAATTGAGATTCGTCATCATTTATGGCTGGCCTTTTAAATATTTCCTAATAAAAAAAAATATGCTACAGTTATAGTCATAACTATATTTATATAAGATAAATAATAATACTATACCTGAGCACTGATATGTTTTCTGATACCATATACGTTATCAGACACAGCAATATTTTTGGTTATATTTTGTTTTCCATTTTTCACAAGAACATATTTGTACAATGTGTTGTTGTTCGATACAGGGGGATCTCTTACGACAATTGGAATATTCTGTGACTTCTCAACCAAGGCTAAATAATAAATAAATATCAATAAAACTATTTAAAAAATACATGTATATATAAACAATAATTCCTTTTATATTTCGATTTTTTGATAATGATTTCACACTCTTTTTTAATTGTTTTTTCACAATTTTATGCCTTCTGAAAATAAAATATTAACTATGATTTAAGTCATCATTATTGTCACACGTTTAGTTAGAGTAATTCTTAGCGCAAACTGTGGATCAACACGAATCAAAATAAAGAATTCAACATTACGTTATCGGAATGAAGTGTTTGTGTCTTCTTCGTCTTAAATTTTCAGGCATTATGTAAACAAGCCGTCGTCAATTTTAAATAAATTATCAAATGATCGACTTTGGCCATAACGCGATATGGATTGACCATGAAATTAATTCCCCAGTCGAAATTAAATTATATATAAAATACAATTTATGCTCATATTAATTGCTGAGGCTAATATAAAATGAGTGTGATTCAAAGCCTGTACGATAAGGCCGGTATTCAGGTCATTTGTGCATATAAATATATTCTTATTAAATAAATAATATTTTCTTGTGGATTAAACTATTCAGTCTTCAAATATTTAGAAAAGGCGCAGTAATCCTTTTTTTTGGGATGGCTGAAATAGTTTTTGAAAGCAGGAGCATAAACAATACTTATACTTTGCATCAAGGATTAAATATTGACGAGCAAAAGTAGACAATAATAAAATACTAAAACTCATTCTAGTCTTTTTAATTAATTAATTATAATGAAAAGCTCATATTTTGCATCGAGGGAGCAAAATTAGAATAATACTTACTGAATAGCAACAAAAACTTCAGAGAAATTCATCAAATTTGTGTAAAAGTGATGCGTAAAGAAAATACAACCAACCCTCCTATAGCACCCCCTGCTATAGAGAAGCGTGTGCGACAGTTCCTTAAATAATGTTTAATTCTTAAGATCAAATTACATTTTTTATAAAAATGCAATAAAAAACCAAACCCTAGGACAGCCTTGACCCCTAATAAAGCGGTTCTATAATGTTGTCCCTATATCGGGCGCTATAGGAGGGTTGACTGTATATCCTTTATACGAGAATTTAAAGCAGATATATTAAACTTTTTTCTTGCAAAAAGTACATCATACGTGGCAGATTCATTTCACGCACCTAGAAAAATAATAATATATCTATTTTTGTAAGGTTATTTATATTTTACGTTATTCGTGGTATCATCGACAAGCCCGATGCGGATAATCTATGAACTCTGGGAATTCTTTATGACACAGGATAGGGTGGAATCAGCCAGAGACTCATTACTCCCACATCTTTATGGAATCTTATGGGTATATAATATGGGTGAGTGGCGTTTTAGAAGATTTCTGTCATGCCATTCAATCATCTTTAATAAATAAATAAAATAAAAATATAAGTAGCCACGATTCTCCATATTCATCTTGCCAAATGCTAATATACAAAGAAAAGGGAAGTAAAATAAAAATAACAATAGGATCAAAATTCTCTATTAATTAGTGGAAACTGGTTTTTTTATCAGTTCATAGTTTAAAATAAAAATAAAATATTATTATTATAATATATTGTAAATGGTTATTGGTTATTTTTTGCTTATACAGTGGAACCCCCAATTACACTACCCCGAATTACGCGCTGAGTTGAAATTTCGCCGCAAATCCCCCAATTGCGCGGTCGCATTACAGTCAAACGTTGGCTAGCGTCTGTGTATTCAACACGTGCCAAGGCTATACGCACACAGCCGGACGGCTTCACCCCCCCAATTACACGACTCCAAATTACACGGTCCCGATTTTAGTGTTAGTTTAACTGTATCTGAATGTTATATCTTTCCACACAGAAAAGTGCTATTAAATGTAAATCTTATTTGGTCGTAGCAGGATTCTATCAAGTTCTGATCTTGAAATTTTTGTTTTATTGAAGATCCAAAAATCCATGCTAAAATTGTAGTGTGAATTTTCAGAAGATTAGGATTTATTTTGTAAAGAAAGGACTTCGAAAAGAAAACGTAAAAATAAATAATTTTCTATCTGCACCACAATGCATCTCCAAGTAATTCACAAGAATCGTATTAGATTATCCCGAAAGAAATCCATTATTTTTCCAAGCTCTTGAGAGTTCAGTCTGTGTCCAAATACGGTAAAGGAAACATCTCTGTACGCTTTAAATTGGGTGACAGAAACTTACAAGACTGGCTCTAAATCAGGAAGACCTACAAATTTTGACTAAAATATCCTGCGATCTTTAATTGAATCAAATCATCTCCAAAATATAGAAAAATTGTCACAAAAACTCGCAATATTCAGGCCGTGCCGATGGGGTATAATGGATACCCCAAGTTTTTGATTTTTCTCGAATAACTATTTTAGTATAAATCCTACATGTCACAAACTTTTTATATTTGTCTAAAAAAGTTTAAAGAATAAACATTATAAATAATAATAAACAACAATATTCGCTGCTGTTGCCACGCGCGTGATGTTTTTTCTCGCTCGCATCCGACACGATGTACCGAGTGAAACGTGCTATTGATTAGTTAATAAGTCTAAAATATCGACCAAATTATATATTTTTATTTTAATAATGATCCATTTTAAAAAAAATGATGCCGCATCATCTGTTCGCGGATAACAAAGCAGAGCGACTAAACACATCTGCATCACTGTTGTCAAGGCATAGAACACGGCATTTTCTCAGCAAATTTTTACTGGAGACAAAAAATGAATCATATGAAATCATATATTGGACGTGTCGGCGATGGCGGTCGGCACAATCATGGTTTCGTAGATTTTACGGAGCTATGAGGAGCCGGGCCGCTATCCAGGCCAATCCAGTAACGTGTGTGCTACAGGTAAATTAAATACGAATTGGCCCTAGCCTTGCCTGATTATTATTGTTACAATCCGCGCGTTGACAGATGGGCTTCCGGTCTTATAGCTGGTGACCTAACCGGTATTTGAAGAGCCAAGATAACCTGGAGGATGACCGTCACAGTCCTGTCTTCCTGTTGGTTAGAAGGCTACTTATAAAAAAAATACTTTTTGTCAACGATAACTGCTGAAATTTATCGTTGACAAAAATACACTGGGAATTTCTACGACACCCTCCGTATTCGTCAAATCTAGCACCATCTGATTACCACATACTTTTATCTTTAGAGTACAGGCGGACCTCGAATTTCGAACATGATTGGTTCCTGAAAATGTGTGCGAAAGTTAAATGTTCGAAAGTAGAGGGATGTAAAAAAAAAACCCAAAAATTGTACTTAGCTACGTACATATACTAATATGTACTAACTAAGTACATATTAAACTCTAATTATATTCTCTTAATACTGTCAAGGGTTAGTTGTATTTTACTACTTTTTTTTCTTTTCTTCAGCAGAGTTCTGTAACATGTAGTACTATTATTATGGATCCGCCTACGCGCTTGGATATACGTTCAGTAGGATCACATTCTTCCATAATATTCAAAAATGTCTCGAGATGCGTAAAAACTTCGTTCATGTTTTTTATTGTTAAGGTCTTGATGATTTCTTCTTCCTCACTTTTAATTTGTATACTATTTTCGTTCTCTTGTCGGTCCATTAGAAATTCATTAGTCAAGGGTTCAGAATGAGATTCAATCATCTCATTAACATCTTCACGGTTAAGTTTAGAAGGTTTATGACCAAGAGAGACGCTCATTCGTCCTTTGATAAAGAATGCGATTAGGCATCTTCTTTAAAATAAACCAGTCTCATTTACACATTGAATACTGACTAGAGGTATATTCTCCATCTTCCAATAATTTTGGACAATGACGAAATAAAAGTCTTTTTACCTTCATCCGCATCAGCTGATTCACAGTGGAATTTAATATTGTAAAAGAATACCTTGTTTTTTAAAATTTGAAAACCAGGTTATTTGCATGAAACACTGTGTTAGAATCTTCGTTTAGTCTAGCCTTCCAATCTGTATGCAAACTGAGAGCCTTAGCTTGAATCATTGAAGTACTCAAAGGGATGTTTTCTTGATTTTGATTACTTATCCAAAAACACAAAGATTTCTCCATTTCATTCATCACTATGCCGTGCCTTTTGGAAACAATTTAAAAAAAAAAGATTTTTCAAAAATGTGCGAAATAGCGAATTGTGCGAAAGTCGAACGTGCGAAAGCTGAGGTCCGCTTGTATTCATTAAAAATCATTTGGATTTTCGTTCGAAACCATCTGTGTTTTATAAAGAGTTTTAAGTTGGACAAAAAACAAATAATGGATTTTTTCGGGATTTATATCGGATTTATCAGCTGTTATATTTTTTAAAAATAAAATAACAGAAAACATTGCTTGTGGTTACGAATTGGTGTATGGGCATTTGGATAACTGTAGATGGTAGTGTGTGTGTATGGAGGTGGTGGGTGGGTGGGTTGCCGGTGGCGCGCATGCCTCTATGAAACCTAGAAAGATTGGTCTCGCCATCACAAGTAAATGTGCCGCCGACGACAGAGGGGCGTCGACTTGCACCGACGCTGATTTCGAGTGCAAAACCACGGGACAGACAGCACGAGGTTGACATTTACGACCTCTTCGCCGAATTAGCGCATAATTATTGCAAACAAAGACGGCCGGCGGAGATTTCCGCGGACCTGCACCGCCTTAAAAAAAAGTCAGTGGTGTTCCCCGCGTTGACATTTCGCTCACGGCGATATCCTCTTGCAATTTTTGTGTGTTCTGTGAAGTGCACCGAGGCATATTGTCGTTCGCGGACGCTGTCAACGTTTTGTGTTTTTGTGTTTCATGCGCTATCGATCGGCTCCCTCCTCCCCGAGCGCGGTAGAGGAGGAGAGCAATAGGGAACGGGGCCCGGCGCCCCCTCCGGTACATCCAGACACAGAAGTGCCTCTACCAGTTGTCCCGGAAGGTATGTATGCCTCTATACTCTGCACGGTGCACGTGGCCGGCTTTTATGATCGATAAATCCGTCTGGAGTTGTGAAACGGGTGTATTGACTCGACAATGAGCGCTTACTCTCGAATGTGGTGGTAGACGACGTACGTATCTAAAGAGTTAGCGCTAATTTGCGACGATTCAGAATTGTCCTGGACCAAAAGGGCGGAGCCGCTTTGTCTCTGCGAGCTCTTCCGGCCGCAGATCCCATTGGCCGTGAATTTGAGGTGCGCAGGGCCAGTCTGCTGGGGTCATGACCCCAGATATTTTTTGCAAAATATACTCTTCTATCTGGTCTTATCTATCTCGTGAAAAGGGCGGGGCAGATAAGCACTAGAAATAAATATAGCTCCTTATTTTAAGATCGGAACTAATTATCTATTCGCAACCAACAAGGAGGCATTTCAGCTGAGACGTCTGTCATCATCCAAGTCCCCGTCTTTCCTTGAACCATCCTGAACGATGGTTCAATTCGAACGATCTTAATTATTTGATGCGTTTTTTACGACATTCATCGACATATTACGAAATGTAGCATCGGGGGCGCGCCGTCCATATGGGCAGTTTGTGCGGCGCACACAAGCGCCGGAAACTGTCGGCGCACAACTGTGTAGCTTGCGACTATAAGACTACATCCACATATTTTGTGATGTTAGAAATTAATTTAGGAACTGAAACGACCTAGTTCAGCACAATTATTGATTCATTTTATTACAAGTAATTTGTCATTCATTCGTATTTATTCATCTGACAACCCCAGATACTGTCATAATTGACTGTATCCTTCAAAAGGGGGGTGTTTTAATTTACGCTTTCAATTGTCTGTGGATTTCATGCGACTGTGGAATTGTCTATGATCGGTTATTTCGAATTTTTCAACGGTCACAATGCTACTAATAATCGTTATGCGCGCACGCATTTTCTATGAGAAAATTTAGATTAAATTCTTGTGTGATTCACCTGAGAACAATTCTATTGAGTTATTGAGTAAGCAGCGTTTTGTAAATAACGGCTACCGGTTCACATTGCATAAGGCGACACATCATTATAGATCAGAGACTCCCAATATGGATGTTAGAAGAATCTTATCAGAGGTAACAGGGATATTCAGAAATAGGGAGCATCGAGGAGTAATATAAATAAAAAATAATGCAACATTTTGATGAAAATAATCAGATTAAAGTATAGGATTTCAAAAGGTTCATTCGGGAATTAGGATCTTAGGATCAAAATTACCTTCTGCTTCTAGAATGGTTGTGTTTTTTCCATTTAGTGTTTTTTTGTTGATTATATGTGATGAATATAATTTTCCCTTGATTCCCAAGGTGGACACATCTCTGATATATATTACAATATAATGAGTGGTTAATCCTAAAATGAAGTACAGTCAGCCCTTCTATAACCAAGAAATTGTGATCACATGCATATTTTAAATGACCTTGTTCAATGTCAATGTCACGTGCCATTTTATTATTGTTAACCAAACGCATCGGCCTTTATTTCGCGCGACAATGCATAACATTTGTAATGTAACCTTAAAAATTTACTTTCTATAAGGGAGCGCTTTAGGAGGGACTGTCGGACACGAAGCTTTTGAATGGTTTACTGTAATTTATATCGTCTAGAATATGTATTCAGCGATTCATATGAAAAAATGTAAATCAGGACTACCTTAACCCTTTAATTGCCAAGCCAATTATATGGATATTTACCGTACGCTGTATAAACTTCAAATAAAATGAAACGGCTAAACATATCGACAAACAACGGTTCCTTTGAAAGATGTCTCAACACCTCCTCAGCCAAAATACTATATTTATTCATAAATGAATTTGTAGTAGCGTTTTCCGTGGCGCCTGTTGGTTAGCCGGTTTCGCGTGCCTGCACGCCGTGGCGTCTGAACGGTTAAACAGATCATGAAAAAATGACAAATGCTGACATTTGACACTGGATGTAACCTTTTGTTCTAGAGTATTTTAATACAGTCAACTCTCCTATAACGTTTCCTGTAAATATTTTTAAGCTCTTTGGTTGACAAGGAATTTTGTAAAAATCAGCGATTTAAAGGAAACGCTCTAGGAGGGCTGACTGTATTTAATTGTGTTAACACAAAAATAATGTTAAGATACATTAATCCGTTATGCATACTTAATCTATTGAATATGGGGAATGCTTAACAACTGTGTTTAGACATTAAGATCATCTTCTGGGACTAAGACGTCTTTTGATCATTTTTTGGGCCAATCTTATTCTTTTGCTGGACATCCTTAATGAAAACCCATTTCATTTAGCCTTCTGCATATTATTTTCTTTGGAAACTGTATTGAACTGCATCAACTTGTATTGATGAAATAAGTAAAATTATTTATTATATATTCCTGATAACACTCCATTTTTTAAATGGTAGATAAGTTTTTTTTACAACCTAACCTATTGGGGACCCCAAATTTTTGATTTTTCTCGAATAATTTTTATAATACAAATCCTACATGTCACAAACTTTTTGTATTCGTCTGAGAAAGTCTAAGGAATAAATATTACAAATAATCATTGACCTTTATTTTGTCGGCAATTGCAAAAAAAAAATAAAAACAACAATATTCGCTTCTGTTGCCACGCGCGCAATGTATTTTTTCGCTCGCATCCGGTACGATGTGCCGAGTGTGAGTGATGCGTGCTACGAAAGCTCAGTCTGCGGCGAAACATCGCCGAGTGCGCGTTTTATCAATATTTTTTTTAAAAAAATGTCAATTCTTCATCAATATCTAGGCTTGAAATGCTTGGGGTCTCTGAGAGACTCCCTTCGGACGATGCGATTGTTTTCGAGCCACCGTGACGGATGGGTTAAATAGATTTTAAACCAATAATCTGATCGACAGTGTCCAAAAAAGTTCAATAGAAAGCGGCAAATGCCATTAAAAATGCAAAGCGATTTTGGAACGCAACTTTCTATGTGTCGTTTCAACTTTTTCGACTCCCAGCAATAATGTAAGCATATCTATATATGGCTACCAATGTCAAATTACGCCAGGGAAAAACAAAAAATAATTCAGATTATTTTTTGACTCATCCTTGTATGTATGATATGTTATTAAAATGGAAAGGATGTAGATTATTATGATTGTTCTTCAGAATTGAAACAATCGAAATGCATTTGTACCAGACGAGTTTGTGTTAGGTCAAGTCTGCTCGGACATGGCTCATAAATTTTGTCGCCAATTCATCCGTAAAATTATTGCGAATAACTCTTCCTCGCATAATGTACTCATTGTGTGGTCTATGGCGCTAGCGTCAAAATATAAAACGGCAGCGTTGTCGTCGCCGTTGCTCATCGATGTCAATAGCGCAGTCCAAGGACAACGATGGTCATCTTCGATGCCTTTTTTTTTCAAACGTCCATAGCGTGACCCAGTGCTCGTTTGGCACGTTCATCTCAGACAACGTTTTATCAGATGAAGATCGTTTCGTCTGGCGTCTCTCCCACCATACCTTCGGATCCTGTATCGCGTATCGGTGCCCGCTTACCTGTATCGACATTCTTCCACATTTTTTTTGTTCCCCTCCGCCGAAGATGTGATTTAATGAATGGTCGTCGGTACGAGGTGGGTGTTGAAAATATCGTCCTCTCTGTGGGTGGCTGACCCTATTGCACTTCACAATCAGTAACCTCATCTTTCCCAATGATATTTACATCGATGCCGGTCGTAAATGCTTTTTTTGAAGTTTATAAAGAACTGCTCTGTCTACTTCCTGTGTTGACTTCATGCCATAAGAATAATAAATAATGAACGCATTACTCATGCACAAAAAAACACACACATTTGGTCCTCTATAAAAGGATATAATGGCGTATGAAGCACGCGCCATGCCACGGGACAAAGGGGAACGCTTCTATATATAGGACGTGCGCACTTTTATTCTCCTGTCACGCTCCTAAAAATTCCATTGATAACGACAACTGCTTCATTAGCCCGAAGATAATGGCGCTCTCGGAATAATGAGTCGAAAATTAACCGAATCTTCGACGATATTTTCGTGATCGTTTCACAACACCATAGGGATTTGCGTGCTCTGGCTTATATTCCCAAGTTCTGGCGTATCCCAAACTAATTTTAGCGTTTATCACAGGCCTGGACGTAAACATTTCACTTATTTGATTGCAGTCACTGTTTATTTTGGAGTTTAACGTTTGTTGTTTTTATCCGCGATGGAAAGAGCGTACGCATCTTCGAGGAACAATGTCCGATTTTAGATTTAGATGCGGAGGAATTTATAGTTTAATATATTACCATGGTCGATGCACAAATCATATTTAAAGTGACAGCTGTCGCAGTCGTGGCAGATCAAATTTCACACAGCTGTCGCAAGAATAGACGAAAGAAAGATTTCGAATAAATATGGTGATTTCTATTTTCTTCGTCGTCAATGGGACGAGGAGTGTGATCATGATTCTTCAATTTGACGATCCTTCTTCAGATCTTCCTCCCTCGATTCCGCAATGACAGATAAGCAAAATCCTAAATGTCGCTATCTGAAACACATTCAGACTATAGTTTCCTTCAGATAGAATTCGTGGTCCCAAAAGACACTTCTTCGAATGTCTTATCGATTGTGTATGATATTGAAATGATTTCTCCAGCGATTCTTTCAGCGTAATCTTATTTTGAACAATTACCAGCTTCTACACTGTAAAATTGCCTTCTGCATACCATCATGGAGGTAAAATCGAATAGTAAAAGGTGGTTGTGAAGAAAAAGCTGTCATGGCTTCGTAATATTCGCTCCAGAATTATCTCAGTTCGCCAAAAAACGACATACAGGCGGACCTCGACTTTCGCACATTTTTGGTTCCTGAAAATGTGTGCGAAAGTTAAATGTTCGAAAGTAGAGGGATGTAAAATAAAAAAAATAAAAAAACAAAAAATGTACTTAACTACGTACATATACTAATATGTACTTAAACGCGCATATTAAACAAAACGAGCATTCTCTTAAGAAACTTATATGGGTTAGCTGTGATTTTACAACTTGGTTCTTTTCTTCATAGAGAGTTCGTAAATAGTACTCAAGGCCACCAGAGATATGCATTCTCCATTGGGATCACATTCTTTCATAATATTCAAAAATGTCTCGAGATGTGTTTCTGTCTGTTATGTTTTTTTTAAATGTTACTTAACGGCAAGCCTTTGATATTCTCGTCTGTCTTCACTTTACCAGTATACTCATTTTCTGCTCTTTTGTTTGGTCCATTAGAAATTCATTATTCGTAATTCATTATATCTCATTCTGAAGATTCAATTATCTCATTAACATCTTCACTTTTGCTTTAGAAGGTCACAATTAAGGGCAATTGATTCTTCCTTTGAATAGAGATGTACGCTTAGGCATTTTTTCCAAAATAAACCAGTCTCATATACACGGTAATTGATTCAGGAGGTACATTTTCTCCACCTTCACCAGTTTTCACACGCAAGTCTTTGCAGCATCTTCATCCGTATCAGCTACCTCCGCAAAGAATTTAATATTGTGTTCGCCCTGGGTCTGGATTTACGGGCTGCCGCAATCCGCGCATGATGTCTGATTCCTGGCTTTAATTCATGACCTGACCTGTATTCAGCGAGCCAGACAAATCTTGAAGAATGTTCGCTCGCAGTCATGACATCATGACTGAGACGGAGGTGTCCTCCAGGTAGCAAAGACCCGCCCCAGGGTTATAAGGCCACTGTTTAGTTTAGTTTAGTTTAGTTAGTTAGTTAGCTTGAATCATTGAAGTACTCAGAGGGATGTTTTCTTGATTTTGATTACTTATCCAATAACACAAAGATTTCTCCATTTCATCCATAACTAGGCCGTGCCTTTTGGAAACAATTTTTGGAAAAAAAAACGATTTTTTAAAAAATGTGCGAAATAGCGAATTGTGCGAAAGTCGAATGTACGAAAGCTGAGGTCCACCTGTATATATGGAGAAAAAACAAGAACAAGTAGAGAAGAAGAGTTTCATTCAGATCTTACTTCAAAACCCTTAACAAGTAGTCAATAAAGTCAATCTCCAATACGTAGAACCACCAAGGCCGAATAATGACTACTTCAATTCCAAAGAAATTGTTTAAATGTATGTAGGGATTGAACCTCATGTAGTTTTTAGAGATTGATTTATTTTTTATATGATTTTCAAATGATGAAGTGTTGAAAATTCACTTTTACAAAGACATTTTTTCAAGAAATATGTTCGTACAGATCCAAAAATTCAAGTTGTACTTCATTGGTATTGCTACTTTAAGTGAAGAAGCACATAATTCAGATCTTGTACAAGTGCACTCTTTACTTATGTTCGTTTTCAAGAGATTTCATATTCGATATGTTTCTTCTTCAATCTCTTACTCTCTCCATAACTTTGAAATGTTTAAATTGCTACACAATTCTGATCAAATCTTTTTTCGATTTCTACGAAATTGAAGATATTGTTTTTTTGATGATACGGAGAATCATAATTACTTGTGATTTTTATTTGTAAAGTTTATTGACGATACCATGAATTGCGTAAGATATTATCGAGTTTTTAAGGTGCGTGAAATCAATCTGCCACGGATGTACGTTAAATGCGAACAAAACAACTCCCATATGAAAATGCGACCCATAAGTTGGCCAACCATAACTCGAAGGCATCCAACCTTTATCTGTACGTATCCTTGACAGTCTAGGTATCCATAGCGAATAGCAGACAGTGCATGTAACCTTGCGAAACGTATCTCGTTTCTTAGTTCTACCAAATCTTTGTATTTATGTTCAGTCAAGCCATTCGATCCTTACCATCATCATTCTATATCCATCCGATACACTTTAGTCATTTGAGACTATAAAAATAGCTGTTTATTGTTTCAGAGCAACTCAAATAATGTGTGTGGCATTCACATGGAATAAGTGTTCAGATTTATGTTTGTGGTGTAATCCGTGAAGTCGTCCGCGATCGTGTCGCGTGCTTTATCCGGAATCTGGATTGCTGTCGAAAGCCACGAAATATGAGACGCCGTGTTTCGGAAAGGTTATCCAACGGACACGATCATGGTCGCACTATTGTGTTCGGAGAACACAAAAAGAGGACCTGTCCGGTTCGAAGACCCCGAAAACTACCATGTAGGGCGACGCTTGACGCCCACCTCAGCTCGGCGTAGGAACCACAAATTGGTCCATAAAAATTATGCGTGTGAATCTCGCCTGCGACATGCACTCGGCATCGGGATGATCGATATCCACTCGATCCAGGTCATTATGCTAATGGTTCACCGTTGGGATTGTTGACATAATGGTAATGGCTCTGTTGAAGCGTGGTGGATGTTTAATCAAGTTGATGGACATCTCGTGCAGGGTGGGGACAGGGAACGATCCAATTAAGTAGGGATTAACTTTAAACTTAAATATATGGCACATTCTGTAGATAACTTCTAATCAATCAGAAATTACTTTTTTCATTAAAAAAAAAGTATAAAAAAAAACTAACAACACGCTTAAGAATTAAATGTTTTGCGTTAACTGGGTCAAGCGTTCATGCACTTTGTTTAATTAAATATTTCTATAACCCTCATTTTATGCATAAACAATGACATAAGGCTTTTACTTAGAATGATATTCTAAACGAGAGAGTGTAGTCATAAAATTATATGATCATTCCAAAATATTTCATTATTCAAATAATCTCAGTATAAGTTAGAATTAGAAAAATATTAGAAATTCTCTTTAGGAACTGGAACTTACATACAGTGAAACCCCATTTTTATGTTTTTGGGACGGATAAAAACCGTAATTAGAGGGAAAGCGTAGATTCGGGGTTATAAAAGATTACTAAAACAAAACGGGATTGTAAAAAATGAACGCAAATAGCGGGAAAACGTGAATTCCGGGCACGTAAAAACGAGGTTTTGCAGTATCTTGCAAAATACTCAATGATATGTGCAAAAGTCACTACTAGAATTATGATAATTTAAGATTTTTGTTTTTAAGGCTTATTGATGATAATGAAATACGGGAAATAAATAAAATATCACGAAAAAAGGGGCCTCCTATAACGCTCCCTGCTATAGAGCAAGGTGTGCGGCAGTCCCTCATGTAGTGGTGCCTTGTTCGTTTTTGGACGTAGACGATCTACATGTCCTTGTTGTTTCTCCATATAGTTGTCTGCTTTTAGAGGGCTGGACCAATTCTGGAGATCCCAATCCAGCCCAGTTACGAATATTGCGGAGCCACGACAGCTTCTTTCTTTTCAACCATCGCTACTTATTCCTTTTCATCCATGATGGTCTGCAGAAGGCTTACAATATTGGAATGGATAAATATTATATGGATAATATACGAAATACAATTAAATTAACCTAACCCTAGTATTCTATAGGACGGGTTTCTATAGCGTGGTTCCCATCTTGGCGCAATAGGAGGGTTGGCTGTAGTTGTCCTTGAACTACAAGTAATTAGCGTAAATACAAGTAATGCTATGATGACATTTTCAGCAAGGTTTAGTTACGACTCAAAGTTTGTAAATCTTAAAAAATTAACTAACGAATCTTGGACTTCAATCTGGGGCATTTTTCTCTTTCATCGGACTATTAGCATTTGATTTTCTTTACTTTTCTATTTTTGCCGCATCGTGGACAGACTGAGTGTCATTTAATACTAACATCTTAGTATTAAGTGATTGGTGCAAGTATTATATTTAATTTGGATTGTATCTTTTGAGTGTGATGAAATGAAACTGAGCCCCAAATCAAGAAATAAATCTTTCAAAAGATTTTCCTGAATTTATTTGAAGTGACAATTTTTTCTTTAATTCAAAAGATTATTTAGATATCGTTGTCGTCAGTCAATACTTGATTAAGATTGAGGAAGAACGAGTTGCAGAAAAAAATAAAGGAGTTGAAAGAACTAAAAAAAAGCAGTTTTTGCCTAGATCAGTAAAGGAATTCAAAAAAATTAAAAATATACACATACCCAGATGTTATGCCTTGTAGGTAACGTGCATATTATTTCTATAATGTAAGTTAACCGCGACTGAGGTAAGTTAGTAGTCGGATAGGTGTCCGACGAAAACTATGAATTTATGGAATTCTTTATAACATTGGCCAGGGGGTATGTAAGAGGAAGATATCCATTATCTCCGCATGTTTATAAAAAAAATACGTGTTGGAATTAATTACTATAAATTATAAAACGAATAATATAAATATAAATCCAACTGAAATAATATTAAAAATTAACCAGTGTCGTGGTTTGACACTGGGGAATATGGGAGAGACTTATCAGTTTGGAATATTTCTGTTTTGCCATCCATCCATCGTAGTTAGATAAATAAATAAAGAAACAAAACATTATACAAATAACCTAGGTATGTTTAAAGAAAAAATAATTGCAATCGCTGAAAAATCGCAGGAGTCACTAATGGATATAATAGCAAAGAAAATGCTTGTAATAAATATATTGTGTACAATTAATATAATAATGTTAAAAATTAATAAATAAAAATCAGTAAATATCTATAATACCAAAATATATGGGTATATATATATATATTTTATGAAACTCTTAGGGTCCAAAGCGAGAACTGACTGTATTCGCTTTTTCACTTATTTTGGATTATCGTCGGTTCAAGATAATGATCAAGAGGAACAAACGAATACCAAGCATAAACCCCTCTTACTCTGCCTTACCACAGTCGAGAGGGTAAAATCCGATACCAACATGAGAAGATGTCCGCTAGCAATGGCCAAAGTGAGGAAACTCTTTACAAAACTGTGACACTGGGCATGACCAACCCCGCGGTGGCGATTAATGAAAGGGGTTCCCACGTCACGTGAGACTCCAGGTTCCTTTCGAGAGTTTGGTAAGGTCCATGCCCTCAGCGAGTGAGAGCCTTGTGACTGGCAAAGGATGATGATATTTTTTTTTATGAAACTCTACTTACGTCCTAGGTCCTTTGGTTCAAGAAAATGGATCGTTTTATTTTTTGTTTGATACGGTTTAAATAAAATAAAATTCGATATTTGTTATTTGGAAAAGTCATATTTTTAATTGATTTTAAGTAATTAAAGTCAAGATATTCAAGAAAAAGATTTTTAATTAAAATATATAAATTCATATTGCAAACCCGTTGAAAATGTTGCAATTTTTCGATTAATCAAATATGTCACGTTTAATTATCAATTTTTAATCATTGCATCCGGACCGTATAATAATTTATCCCCCTCAACACCCACAATTCATAAATAAATGTGACGCATGATAATTTAGTGATATTTTATATAGGGCAATATTTGACATTTGGCATTTGCGGAAATCAACCCCTACATTTTTGTACCCCAACGCGCGAGGGAGTGGAATTTTTTCGGAACCGCGGGATAAACCCCTATTACTAATTTATCCAAGGGCATTTGTTACATCAGCCTCACGAATAGATCGAAAAAAAAATATATAATTTCAAACGAGGGGGAGATTTCGCAGTAGTTTTCGAGATTAACACACGCACGGCCGGAAATTCATTTCTATATTTATATAGTGGCATATAGTGTGTTAAATAATTTATCAGGCATAAGCCAGAGAAGAACACGCCTTCGTTGCCTTCGGCCTTTCTTCGAATATATTTTAATATATTATTTGCAGATTTGAATATCTCGCATACTGCAGGAGGTTTTTGATTCAGAGTAGTGAATGTATTTACATTTTTTGCCCGGGAATAAATAAGGCATGATTGCCTTCATATTGTTTGCTAATATATTTTTTTATATAAATAAATAAATAATGGTAGAAAGTGAAACAATGAGTCGCAAATCTAAAGATGCTAATCTCATGACTGTATTTGTGTACACTTTTTATTATTATTTTATAGCACGATCTTTAAAACCAAATATATGCTTAATGAGAAAATTAAACATGTTACTACTATCACATGTGCAATTAATTAAATGATTAAAATAAGCGTCAGTGTCCATTTGAGAATCACATTGAAGTGTTTATTTGGCTGACGTCAATCCGATGTTAAATGCAGAGTGCAGATGGTTTTGTAATGAAACGAAGATTTATATTTCGCGAGTTGAATAAATGTCCTGCTCTTGCAAGACTTCAAAGTCAACCGTAGACAGGGCAGTATTTGGATCTGATTATATTGCAGAATCAAAAGGTTTAGCGAGAAATGTGTCATAGTGATCGTTGGCACCGTGAACGGTTTATATTACATATTGATATGTGACACTGAATAAATATAATCATTTTTTTTTTTTGACATGATCACGTCACATTTATGACATTTTTAAACCTATGCTTGATATAAAATTGAAACATTTATCGCTGCGGACACTGATTGCGGTGCGGATATCGCAGCGGTCATATTGTCCAATCAAAAAATAACGTTTCAATTATTTACATCCGTTATCGCGCGTTAAATATATTGTTTGGACCAATATGAGAGTAATAATAATAATAAACTATATCTTTACGTATGGTAAAGTGATCAGTTTTGAGGTGATAATCATAAATATCTCTTTTCCCAGATGTGAGATGATGGACACTACGAAAGTTGTTATGACCGAATTACAATTTTTGACGTTTCGCACGGAAAACAAGATGGCGTCTTTATTATTCATTTGTTTCGGATTGACGCATTCGAATTTATGATGGATCTAAAATATGTTCAAATATATGACATAAGATTAGATTATTTGCTTAAAAAATATGATTTGTATTGTTATTCATCAATATTAATTGAAAGTAATCCTAATGGCATACATTTTTTTTATCATATTAATATATTATAATATTAAATGAATACAATCAATGCTAAGAAGCAGTCATGGAAATAAGTTTGTCTATTTTTTTAAATTGTAGTATTAATAAATGTTCCAGTTCTCCCCTCGTCTATTCAAATGTATGATATTTTATCGCATTGTTTAATCACCTCCTTGAAGGAGAAAAAAAATATGTCATAAATTATATTCAAGGGTATGGTCCTGCGAGCGGCGTTCGCCATAGATCTGTGCGAAAAACATCCTTAAATCGCATACCATTTTAATTTGAGTTTGGTTAAGTCACGGGGACCTTATTTCGGCACGTCTGCAGGGGCGTAAAGGCGGAGGGGAACCCCGGGGCGCCGGGTGCGAGGGCAAACAAACACAAAAAAAATATATACACAGATCCTAAATGGGCCTTGTGCAGCTGTTCAGTCGTGTCCGCGATCTCCCGAAGCGCGAGCGTGTTCGCGAACGCCGCCGTTCAAAAAATTCAAATAATCGTAAGCGTGTTTACTCGCCAATTAGCCAAAAACACATGTGCAACACAAGTGTGTTCGAGGTGTTTAATCAGTGATGTGTAACGTGCACTAATCGTTCTATAATAAAAAATAAGTTGAGTGCCTTTTTAACGCCGCATTCCATTTTTTTTGGAATAATCATCATCATCTCTGCGAATATTTGGCGTGCGAATCACCGATTACATCGAAATGCCGAGGTAATAAACAATTAGTATTGTTGTAAGACAATTGCATTCGATCCTTATCAACATGTCAAATTTAAAAATGACGATTTAATTATTCCCGCCAAATGTTGGTATGCGATCTGCGATGGAGTTTTTTATGCGATTTATCTCGTCTATATGGAACGAATGACCTCACGCATCCATAAAAGGCCTTGCCCTCTGTAAACGTGTTGCTCCTTTCGGAACAATTGTTTTAGAGCAAGTTTTATATGAGAAATAACTTACAGTATACTCTCGATTATTCTTCTGCTGATAAAAAAACATTTAGTGAGTGAAAAGGCTAAAAGCAAGAACATTTAAAGGAACAGAATTAAGAAATCTTGATTATTACAGTCAGAATCGAGCATGGATAGATAAAAGGATCTTTGAAGATTGGTCCAAAACTAAATGGGTTCCTGTAGTGAGAGTTTTCTTTGATAAATAGTATATCTATAAATACTACATCATGCCAGCTCTTTAATTCAAGCCATAGAGACTTTTTGAAAACGTTGATAAAGAAAAATAGAAAACAACACGGCATTGATTTCTGTTGACACTTTATTGGAGTTCATCGACCAATGGGGATTCGAAATTAAGGATAAAATAGCACTTAAGTAAATTCGAAATGATATTAAAAAATCGTTAAAAGATTCTTTTAAGAAAACCACATATTTTCTTAATAATTATTAACCGCGTTAAAATAAAATACTGTTTTTTCAAATGAAATAATGAGTTTTTATCAGTTATATTTTGATTTGTACAATATCAGTATTGGATCTGTTCCAAAGTTTCCAGACTGGAACGTATATTCGCACAAAAACGGAAGTTTGAATTGGGCGGATATGACATTTGATAGATGATAAATACTAAGCTTATGAATAATTTAGGACGCATATGAAAAGGAAATGGGATGTGCCGTGATATCGTATCCGTCTTTGATCCATCACCATATGAATAATAATTCCGGATATAAATATAAATATTTGTATGGAAATATTCGGTAGTGAACTCCGAACAGATTTTAGCTTTTTTTTTTTAGCTAATTCTGAAATGGATCTAATTTTAGAAGTGCACACCATCCTTTGTACACTCATGCTGCATAACAGCGATTCTCAATAAAACGATTTTTTAAACAACGTGAGTAGTTTGGACGTCTATTTCTAAAAATCGTTTTACTTCAAAAAAATTTCGAATTACACTCATTTCTTTTTTACACGGTAGATACATTCCACCAAAAATCGTGTAAAAAATAGAAGCCTTTTCTGTTTTTTGTTTCACGAGCTGTTAATATAGAAGTGACGGCTGCACACCCCTGAGCAAATTCAAGAAAAATATATTTTATCGGGCAGTATTACTCCGCGCGGTGTAGAGCAAGTGCACTGCCAGCGTCGGGTATTGGACGGATGCGGGCTGGTAGCGGGGGGGGGGACACACCTCCGCTGCAACTAGGTGCAGTCATATTGACTCACGTGCCGCTTGTCACTTATTTTTGTTATTGTAGTGAGCGAAATATGCTTTTTTAATTTTTAATATTCCACAGCCCCCCAAATATTTTACATACGAGCGGAGACTGAATATATCAATTGAGTTTTCATTTTTTTAACTTTATTAAATTCTTAAATTTTTGTATGAATGCTTTCAGTTTTTACACGGATTTGGTAGAACGTATATACCGTGTAAAAAAGAGTTGAGTGTACTTTTCGTGTTAGAACAAATAATTCGTGTAAAAATATAGTTCTTTTTAGTTGACCGTGTTATAATGTTTCAAAAACCGTGTAAAAAAAGCGTTGAATGTACTTTTCGAACGCATTTTTTTCAGTAATTCCGCTTTTATCTCCTCATTGTTGACAAAACGTCATTATTTTATGCTTTTTTTTCATATTCAGGAACACAACACAGCCCGCGAAATTTAAAACATTTAAGAAATATTGCTGAAACTTGCATTTAATGGTCTATAATAGAGTCTTATTTATTTAAAGCACATCGTAAACTGAATAAAATGTTTTTTGGACGCCATATGAACTATCTATATGTAGGAGTTTCTATTATATCTTCTATATTCGTCGTACTTCGCTATATCTAATTATTTCCATGTCTTTGATCTTTTTTATATTGTTGCTAGACACTACCAGATATTTGGTATCCACAGCAACAATATGCTCTAGAAGCGGAAGATAAATATGTCAGAATCAAAGTAATGGTACAAGGACATGAAGAAGAAGAAGAATAAGGTCCATAGAGCACACCCCATGAGAAAGTCTTGTTAGATCACTGATATCTTTATCTTGAAACAGAAAGCTGTACCATCAAGGCGATAGGAATATGCTAAAATACAATCTGTGTTGCTTTGAAGAGCATTGTAAATGAAGTATGTCTTGACACACCGAATGGATGCTAGAATTCTTCTTATACGTAGCATCCTCCATCAACTGGAGAAGGATCGTCTATTCGGAGTCTCATATAGCACACCTTAAGAGAAGAACGTTTTAGAAATTGGTTCTCCTAATGTCCTGATGTAATTGCTTGATTCACAGGTATTCTGATTGATGACCAATGATTGGATATTGATTAAAACATAACACTTGCACCCACCCAGTGATTGGTCACGTCGGTCATAATCAACAGTGACTCTTCTTGTCCATATAATTCAGCAAGTCATTACTTGGAGTATAATTTCATCGACAGTGGGACGTAAGGCACGTCTCGCTGCTAATGATTACGACATGAGTAAACTATACCGAATGTAATTAGGCCAATAATGCACTGTTAAATCAACATGGCGGCTGGTAAATCAATGCATTCGGATATTTATACGATGCAAACACACGAATAACACGGATCGCCAATTACACGGCATTGTTGTATGCAAATATTTTGAATTATGATCAGAGCAATTTCGTTGAATTGCTACGATTGTGAAACTGGTTCGTTGCTCTATCGGCCAAGATGATGAACAACGTTTAAAGAAAGTCCTGTTGATTTCGATCACTCATTGGATTCGTATTGTTTGCATCAAGATATGGCAGTGTGCAAACTTGACATTTCAGAATAGTTGCTAGGATTCTAGTGTTGATGGACTGAATCGTGAATGGTGAAGTTTATTTGCGCACGATATCTGCGGCTTAGCCTTATCACTTCGCGATGAAATGTTGATGCAAATATGGAAACGTTGCAAAAATTGCATTAAGTTGGCGTAAAAATATATTATAAACGGTTGAACAAACAACTATTTTAGAACTAACAGCTTTAGCAGCCGTCCCTAGTCGCTTGACCCTTGGACGAAAATAGGAGATGACATGTTTAAGTCAGATTTAAGTCGCTGGACCACTGAGGAGGACGTTATGTCAGCTGAAGACGTGTGGCAGGTGATGACGGAACTGTTGTAGCTCTTCTAATTGTAAAACAGTGTCTCGGAATACCTCATGCGGTAATGCCATCTTCGGATGCCTACAAATATAATTTCTTGAGCATCATATCTCACGTTGTAAAAACCATATATTATACATAAGAGACTTGGTGCAAGTAATGCAGCATTTACGCGATTCATACAACACCGTTGTTCAAGAAGTAATATAGCTGAATGGTTGATGAATCTTGAATTGAATGAATTCTTTATCTGAAGTATGTTCAGAAGACAATTTGCGGAATTATTACCAAGCGTGCGATGTTTTTTCTCGCTCGCATCCGGTATGTGCAGAGTTCGAGTGAAACGTGCGATTGACACGTGCGTTGAGAGGCTCAGTATGGGGAGGGACATCGCCGAATGCATGTGTTATTTATGCATAACATTGATTAGTAAAAAAAATCCAAAATATCGACCAAATTATGAAGCATATCATGAATAATTATTTTTATTCTTAGAATAATACATTTTTAAAATAAAATGTCAAAACATTGTTGAAGAATTCATCAATATCTTGACTTGAAATGCTTGGGGTCTCTGAGAGACTCCCTTCGGACTATGCGATTGTTTTCGGGCCGCCATGACGGATGGGTTAAGCAAGTTGACTTTATTTTAATAAATTTTAAGTACAAAAAGCAAGAGAATATGCTTTATAATAAAAAAAATCAAGCTTCTTCTTGCTAGAACTACAAAGGAGCGATGAATCCTTCTGGAACATATGGTCATACATCTTCATAGGTTTATTTAATCTATCCAATCATGTTATCTAGAATCTTAACACTTTATGAGCCGCAAGGTTTTACATCAAACCTAGCATGTGGGCCGCATGGTTTCATGTAATGATAATCCAAGCTAACATTCACGTGTATCCATCTATGGTCAAATAGTAGAATTACATTGTGCATCGTTTTCAGAAAAAAAATGCTAAGTGGGGGTATGGCTCTCACGCCAGAAGGCGTGAACGGCTCATGACGCTCGGCTACAAAATCACGCCAAAAGGCGTGAACGGCTCATAAAGTGTTAATCGGTAAATAGTGTTCGCTTCATGAGGGAGGGCAATAGCTTTTGCTACACTTGACTTTAAAGAACTATTTACTCTCCGTATTGAGATATTATTCTTCTTTAGGTGCCTTGTTTTTTCTCCATGTAATTGTCAGTTTTTGGTAAGGTGGAACAATTCTAGAGCTCTCAATCTTGTCCAGTTGCGAATATTATGGAGCTATGACAGCTTATTTCTTCCCAATCACGGTTTACCTTTCATTTTTCCCTTCATGATGGTTTACAGAAGCTGATACTTTGTTCCATGAATGATGTGTTCAAAACATGTTTCTTTTATTTTTCTAAATATCCAAGAGCTTTTGCTTAGCTAACTGTTGTTAGTTAAAGGCTAATTAATATCTAACTTTGTGCTAGGACTTAAAGTAAGAAATAAAGAAGTACTACTGCAACTTTCTTCACTTTGAAGTAGTGTTCTCAACAGTGGCGTACGGTGGACTTGATGTTGGGTGTGCTGAATGTGGAAAAAATACAGTTTTTTTTTAGGCAATGATAATAAAATTCATTAAAAATAAACTGTATTTTTTCCCCACATTCAGCACACCCAAAATCAACACCACCGTAGGCCCCTGGTTCTCAACATATTTCTTTTATAAAAACTTTTGTTTTAGCATAGTTTCTGTTGCTTCTCAATCATTTTTTTTACCGAATGTTCGGATATTTATGAGATATATAACAACTTCTTAATTACACCCAACTACAATCGCCATCGTTTTGATGCGATGGGGTTTTAAGTGGGACGATTACATCACTGTTGATTCGAAATTGATTGTTGTCGACTAGTTTTCGACTGCGGGGCGCTAATGGCAAACACCACGTGCCGATTCCTGATTTTCAACACGGTGGCACGCGTCGCAATCTATTTCTGGTCCTAAACTAAATGCCTTTCTTGTTTTTCCTGTTTATTGCGCTCCCAAATACTTCCGGCATCGCAATTCTTGACACATTACTCGACATGTAAATTTTAGCAAGTGTTCATGTATTGATTATCCCACACTATTTTTTTTTGCGATAACCGAAAACGTAATCTCGTGCTAATATATACGTATAATAAAAATAGAATTCCAAAAATTCAAATGTTATATCTTTTGTTGACACGGATTCAATAATAATCTCATCTTTCGGTCGATAAGAATCATCGACGATTCAACTGTCATATGTTAATATTAGTATAATTAATTTATGGATTGTTTCTATGAACAATATAATCAATATTGAATTCAGCTCAACGATAGTAAAGCAGTGTTGCCAACTTTAATTCATAGGATAACATCCGAGCAAATTGATTCCGAACACCTCCGGTGTTCTCCAGTTCTTGGTAGTTATCTATAAATGTTTAATTTTAACTACCTGGAAGTTAAAAAAAATCATATCGACTGTTATCACTAGAAATAAATGGAAAACGGTTCATTCATAAATGTGTGTTTGTAGTTAAAACATTTAATCTTCATATTTTCTGGTCACGTAAGTAACTTTATTTCTTTATCCTGAGATTCAAAGTAAACACTGTAATTTTAGTTTAGCTTTCTAAAACAAGTAGGATGTCATCTTAGATTACTGATTTTCATTGATTTTCATGCATCTTACCATTGTCAACATTTAAAGTTGTTCGCTATATACATTTCTGATGCCTTTTCTGCGAAACATTAGGTTTTTATCCAGAGCAAAGGCTTTAACGTTGTTTTCAAAAACTCAACTGATGAGAATGTCATCATTGCCATCTGGAGGACACTACGCGATCTCCAGCAGAGACACATTCGTCTCAACCCTGATGTCAGGACTGTGACGGTCGTCCTCCAGGTTATCTGGACTCTTCGAGTCAGGTCGCTAGCCATAAGCTCGGAAGCCGAGCCTTCAACGCGCAGATTGTAACAATAATAATCAGACGAAGCTAGGGCCAATTCGTATTAAATTTACGGATTGATCGGGTGCTACTGGATACCGGCCTGGCACATTATCGTTCTCGACACGCGACTCGAATCTAACTTTTTTTGTTTTTCTAAAAATGTCTAAAGAATAAATAATATAAATAATCATGGACGTTTATTGTCCTCAATTGGGGAAAAAAATAAAAACAACAATATTCGCTTCTGTTGCCATAGGCGCAATGTTTTTTGTCGCTCGCATCCGGTACGATGTGCCGAGTTCGAGTGAAACGCACTAGTTGCACATGGCCGAGAGTGCATTATATTGATTAGTAAAAAAAATCCGTCATTATCTTGACTTGAAATGCTTGGGGTCTATAATAGACCCCCTTCGGACGAGCCGGTTGTTTTCAGGCCGTGTGACGGATCGATTAAGTAATTTGGAACACGACTCTTTGCACATTTTAATCTTTTTTGCAACTTTTATGTTTTCCCATTCGATATCTTTTCGACAGTCAACAATAAAAAAAGGCACCCAATATGGCTGTCAATGTCAAAATGTGTCAGAGAAATGTGCTTACACCAAAAAATTAGACAATTTAAAAAATTACTCATATTTTTTGATTTAGCCTTATACAATGATTTATTTTCAAGATCTTTTTCATCATCATCACCACCGTTCGTCTTTGAAATGATCAATTTAGAGATTTAAAGACTTAATATCCTTAACAACTCTCAAAATTTGTCTACAACAAAACGACTATATGACCATGAACTAGTTTAACATCGAGCAGACGAAGATATTAATGCATTTTTCTTAAAATTGCCCGAGGGTTAAATCAATGAGAATGGTCGATGCAATTTAATTAATATCTTATTAAATAAGATAAACATAAATGAGCTTTCATTTTAAGTCTGATCATCCGTACTTATAACATATAGGCATTTATCATTATCGAAAGAGGCAACTGACTGTTTTTCGAATTCGTAGTAATTCTTAACCATTTAGTAAGTTGTATTGTTGTAGTGCCATCTTGTCAACCCTTTTCTATGTTTTTAATTCCTTTGAAAATATTATTGTTGATTAAATTTATTTTTCAAATGAAATACTTGAGTAAAAAAATATTACAAAGCGTTGTGAAAGTGATTCGATTTAAATAAAACCAAATGGTATTCCAAAAGAGATATAGAGTGCATAATGGCCGACGAATGTCGTGTTTCGACCACGCTTACTTATTCATTTTTTAACCCCTCGCGTTTGGCCATAACGACACACTCACGTTTCCATAATTTTTCTTCGATGATTGATAATCGGTCGAAGAGCCACATTTTTCCATCGGCTGGGGTCGTCAACCTTGCACAAACCGACCGAGGCTGGAATATCATTACGCCCATTTATAGTGTTACGAATGCTCTACGAGTATTATGAAATCGAAACGTCTCATTGTTGGATGCGCAGACAGCTAGACAACCTGAACCTCCCGTTCTACCAAATATGGTGTCATCCTCTCCCGAGATACCAGTTCATGATGCACAACGAAAAAAAAAAACGCAAACTATGTAGAAATAAAATACACATGTCATCAATTACCGATACATTAAAAGCAATTGGATCAATTGATTGATTTGTGCTATATTTAATTAGTTCAATCAGTATAATTAGAGCTGCAGTAGACCCAATAAGGAGACAGCTGTCTGTCGGTGCGGGTCAAGTCGTTGAATAATTTGCACTTAAGGCCAAATCCTTTTAATTCCATAATAGATAACCTTTGATAAACTCAATTTATACGATTGGCCATGTATGTATTCCCATTTCAATCAGTGACTCAATCGGGAAATTCCATATAAATATATTATCCTTGTCGCGGTACTTATTTTTAGTTATACGGCTTCTGTCTGAGACACTTTAAAATCTGATACGGAAATATTCCGGGATATTTTTACCCGTGCCATAATTTGTCTAATAAATGGTGCATGGCGTTTCAAATTCTTTATTTTAATGACGCGTATACATCATGATTTGATTCAGCATTTAATATATACGATTTAAAAATAATAATTAAAAATATATTATTGAATAGTACCTGGACGGAAATGCATAAACTTATGTATATCTGTTGGCCAAATGGACGCTCGAATCGAATAGGTTATAATAATATTGACGTTAACTGCAAGATGGCGCTGATACACATATATGTAAATAACATATATATATATATATATATATAATGTATTTAATATTATCGGTAATATACTTTATAATAGATAGCTTTCGTCGTTGCGAAACAATGACAGATTGCTTTTTAATGACGAGCGCCGCACTAAATAGCATTATATTCGGCCATGGCGAATTAAAGATACACACCCACGCCGCATTTTTTTAAATTATCTTTTAACACGAAAGAACATTTTTTTAAATGTCATACGTACATTTTAATATAATAAATATTATTACGTGTCGTTTAAAATTTATTTTGCACGTAAACGCGCACCCATTTTTATTTTAGCGCGTTGATAAAATTACGCCATATTACTTTGCGAAATTACTTTCTAGCATATGCGATTTATTTATATGATTTGCAAATTATCGCAAAAATGTATACATGATAATAACAAATTATTAAGATTAATTTCGTAGGAAACCATGTTATGTGTCATTCTTGCATAATGTAATTATAACATTTATTAAAAATATAATAAATATATTATGCAAGTGTTTAGTAAACGACGTCGTGATAAATGTGTTTTTTTTTTATTTGGTCATAATTCATGGCGTTACGTTCGTTTCAATAAAAATTGGTATTCATTTGTTTCAGACGGAGATCGACATTTTGACGTAGCGTTTTGAATAAGATCGCCGTTAAAAGTTTCGAGGTTATATTCCGCAGGCAGTTCGAGGGGTGAGTGTTTTAACCTTTTTTTCACCGGGATTTCCGTTTAATTGAATTGATTAATTATGTTCATCACGTAATTTGTATTATTGGGGTATCAATCATATTATTGAATGCGTGACAAATGTCTTCTGTGTCATTGTTTTCTTGTCACCTGTTGATGATGATGACACGAATACCGGCCACGTTACACTTTATGCCATATAATTCACTACGGGTACAGTTAGAAGGTCCTCCTGCACATATTGATGAAGGAGACTATGACTCTGATCGAGTTCGAACGGTTGATATGACATGACACCAAAAGCAATTCCGCGTACAGAACATTTAAAATATATTTAATTAATTTTAATCAGCCATGTATTTTATGCAAAAAAACCCTCTTCTTTCTTGAAAGAAAGTGATTACTCACCAGTTTGGAAATCCTTCTGAACAAAATAATTTACACTGATGTACCTATTCCATCTAAAAAATTGGTGATTTGATGTCATAATAATAGATGGAATGAAAATCCCAATCTACGCTCCCTTATTTATTTCACAGTTGAGTCACAATTCAGTGTTGAAGAATTTCTTTCTTTATTATTGACCAAAACAGACAGATGTTTTATGATTTCTTGTATGAATTACTCAAGTTGTTCACGATACACAATCGCTGCAACGGTTTAAACAGTTTATAATGTATCATTCCAGAGAAATTTCACCATACACAAAGAAATACCTTATTAGTGATAGTCGAGAGCTTGAAACAGGCACTTTTCCGGAAGAAAGTCATTGTCTTTTTTCGTATAAATTGTTATACTGCGCCTACTTCTCGTCTCCAGTTACAATTAGTCGTAAAAATCGTGTTGAGATAAGAGAAATGCATAAAATCAGCGAAGGAAGGCAGTTTTTCTCTATGATTCTTCAGTTGATCGATAAGGTTATGATTCTATCATCGAAAACAGGCGCTTTTTATTACCTTCAGGAGTTAAATCATGAAATAATTGGAATATTCTCTTCTTCAGCTTTCCTTTTTTGTTACAAAAAGGGTTATTAATGATCCTTTCTACCGTTTCCCATAAATAATAATCAAGACGATTGCTGTACTATGGATATCTTCGTCATCTTCTACAATATATAGAAGAATTAGGCTGGTTGAAATGTTTTAGTATACATTTCGGTTCATTTTCAGACCCTGAGACTCGAGTTTCTGCACATCTGAAATGTAGTTATTACTTCCCATGCTATGTTCGGATCTTTTATTTTTCTGCTAGCTACGGTACTTTATCAAAGTCGAAATCCTCCACCTGCTTCATTTTATTATCTCTCTAAAATGTCCTCCATGTACTCGACTACTTTCTCCATATCACAGACACTCATAATCGTCTAATCTGTTCAAGGTCTGCAGTTTTAACCCTTTTAATATTTATATTATATGTTTTTATATTTGTCTAAAAAAGTCATAAGAATAAATATGTTAAACAATCAGTGTTCTTTGTTGTCTGCGATTGCGAAAAAAATAATAAAATCAATAATATTCACTACTGTTGCCACAAGCACTATGTTTTTCTCGGTCGCATCCGTTACGATGCGATAAGTGCGAGTGAAACGTACTAGTGACACGTGCTGCGCGAACTCAGTCGTAATTAACGCCTCATATGGATTAGTTAAATAATTCAAAATATCGATCAGTTTATGAAGCATATAATGAATAACTATTTTTTATTCTTAGAATAATTAATTTAGAAAAATGTTAAAATATTTATGAAAAATTTATCAATATACTCAATGAACTTGCGTATTATATTAATAAAAAAAACTATTTTGCCGCAATTTTCTTGGGGGTGCTGCAGCTCTGCAGTGTAATATAGGATTTATAGGACGATAAAAATGCTTGAAATGCGGAAAATTCTTCACATTTATATGGCGAAACCTGTAAATCTTTAGTCGATTTATTTTGCGTTGGATTATTTCCAATGAAGTGCATACAACAGTTATCTCCGTGTATGCACTTGTGAATCTCAATTGCTTAATGTCCTTGACCCCGTTGGGATTTTCCTCTTCATTAATTGCATAATGTCGATGCAGGAACAATGTAAAATGCATTGTAAAACACTGTTATTACTTTATGAGAATTTCGGTATTATTTTTTCGTCAATGCTGTCATCGGATAAACTTAGCTTACCGAGAAGAGAAAGCACTCAGGATTTTCCTAAAGTAGTTTCATTCATATTGATTAGATATATTTACAAAAAAAAAATCGAGTCAAACCATTTACATTCTCCATGTATGCATTTGTGAATTTGTAAACATAGTATAATTTAATTATTCAGATAAATTAAATCTAGCATATTTATAGATTTATTCGTTAGAATTAGCTGTTCTAAATCTACCAATCTTTCATTTTTAATTTAAACATTTTAAATTATAATCTTAACACGTTCATAATCCAGTTGAGTATAGAAATAATTTATTTGTTTTTGAATGGTTGTAATTTATGGGGCTTTAGTAGTCTGTCGCCTTTTGCTGGTGTCATCATTTCACTCGGATTTAGCAGACAGTGGGTCGTGTATACGTCTCGCATACTCGATGTCTTTGTCGATTCTTTGAACTGAAAATTAACATCGACGAAGAGTATATAAATCCGGGTAAAAATGGTGTGCGAAACCTTGAACTTTGAAGCTTTCCCGACCCAATTCGAACGGATGAACGTAGGTCTGTATCGCATAAATGCCATTTTTTTTAAATGCCAGTTCACTTAATTGGGTTGTTGGGTCACGTTTCCTGTTTATATGTCAGTCAAAGATAGGTCACGGTTTTTATTGAGCAATACCTTAAACCTAGGATATTTTTTTTATATAGCCCACGTGCTAAAGATGAATTTTACATCTTCGAATTCTTCAAAATTTTGAAATGAATAAATAACACTGCTCTTTGACGAGTCTAATATTGAGTTGATGCAAAGGTTTTGACTAACATTACCATTTGAATAAAACTTCCTTGACTTGGAAGCATTAAATGCATTAAGGGAAGTTTTTACCTTGTTCTATTACTTTGCAGTAATCTGAATGAATGATTGATAACATTGCAATTCAATGCGTTGTCGTGCTGAAACACTACCCCTTTCTGGTTTATATTTTTTAAGGGGGATGTTTAATTTTCTTAATTATTGAAAATATCGCTCCGATGTACATAATACCCCTGTAAACCCACCAAACACAAAACATTACATGGTTCAATAAATTAGCAGCTGATAAGTAATGAGGAATCGAAAGCGAAACCAACCCTATAAGATGCACATACCCTGGTATTTTGTAGTGGATAGCTGCTAATTATGACTTAAATCACCGTCACGGCGGTTCGAAAACAACCGCGTCGTCCTAAGGGGGTCTTTCAGAGACCCCAAGCATTTCAAGTCATGATATTGACGAATTCTATATCAATATCTTGACATTTGTTTTAAAAATGGATTATTCTTAGAATTAAAATAGTTATACATGATATGCTTCATAACTTGGTAGATATTTTGGATTTTTAACGAATCGATATGATCGTACCGGATGCGAGCGAGAAAAAACATCGCTTGTTGTTAAAACATTGTTATTTTTTTTCGAATAAGGACATTTATTATTCATAATATTTATTCTTTAGATTTTTTCGGACAAATACAAAAGTTTGTGACATGTAGGATTTATATTAAAAGAGTTATGCGTGAAAAATAAAAATCTTGGGGTCCCCAATAGACCCCATCGACACAGCCTATTCAATGCATGACCGTCAATAAAAATCCCTAGTTCTGTAAACCATCTTTTTTCTATCGAACTTTGAGAGCATCTTCCCCATACACATCGTTTTTTGCTGCTACAGTCCCAGTATTGCTTTTACGGAATTTATACAGTCCTAGGTCCCTTGCTAGGGTCCTACAAAAACTTCTTATCTTTTGCATCAATCTAATAATACACGGATATGATGCTTCAGCCTTCGTATTCGTTGGACAATGCCTTCTGCGATTTCTGCATACGCCCGAAGAAAAAAGCACGAAAGGACGGGGGTTTGCCTACACTGAGGAGTCAGAATCGCTAGAGCAGTGGTTCTTAACCTGGGTTCGATCGAACCCCAGGGGTTCGGTGAGTCAGTCTCCCGGGTTCGGCGGAGGTCCAAACACACACCTGACTTATTGTATGATATTATGAAAACTGATACGACGTATGATATAAGGGTTCGGTGAACGCGCATATGAAACTGGTGGGGTTCAGTACCTCCAACAAGGTTAAGAACCACAGAGGATCTCTGCACATATGCTTATTTTATTTTTATCAAATCTCTATGTGAAAATTAAAATTAATGATAGGATGTTTCGACATTGGACTATAATTTAGGAAAATGTTTGGGTTCAAACAGTGTATATTCACAAATAAGTTCACTGATTCCTTGAGCATTACGTTGAGCAAGAAATATACCACGTGCGCACAATTCATGAACCTGTGATATGTAATTTGTGGTTATTAACATGTAACTTGTAAATTGTGGTTGTCGAAATTGTGGCCGTACTGCGTGATGGATCGTAGAGCAAAACGATTTATCGTCCGCTCATAAAATATATGGACGTGTCTGTCGGATTTATCGGCGTGTCCTTGTGTCACGATCTGCATCCATGAAAGTTATCTGGCAGACGAATGCTCACTTCTTCAACTGTCAAGTCGGTACCGTGGCTCGCTTCCGTTTCGAATAAGCGCGGGCGGCTTCCTCGTCCGTTGCTTCAATTAGTCGTTGTCGTTTTGCATCTCCGTTAATTGGGCCCGGAGACGTATAAACAGGCGCTCTCGCGGTAAAAGTGAGTGTTTCTGGCTGCAGAACTGGTTTCGGTTGGCCCCGTCTGGTCGCGGCCGCTACCAGAGGTAGCCACGTCGGGCACCAGGTTGACAAGAGGAGGTCAAAAGGTTGCCGGTAAATTGTCGCTTTCGTATCGATCGGGCATGTGTCACTTTCGCATGGATCGTGTGTCCATTTCGATGCAGATATCTGTATACTTATTTGGCGACATCATCTCGCACGCGCCGCTCGGAGAAATTTTTGGTTTTATTATGTTTTTGGCATAAAAAGCGAATGTAATCCGCGTGGTTCGCCTGAAAAGGCAAAGACGTACGAATATTGAAGCGCGATACATGTATAAGACACATCCTTTCTATCTTTCTTAGATACACATTTGTACAAAGGCAGATGCTGGTAAAAAGACACTGTTCAAAAAACAACAATTTCTGCCATAAAATCTTAGATAAACTATAAAGTTTTCTACAATGTCCTATTTTGTGAGTTGCACCAACTTTCCTATGTCTTATCTTCCCGCAGCCATTTCCTTCCTTCATACTCTTGAGGAATAGTTCTTCATACTTTCTTACTCTTCAATTTTGTTGAGCACCTTCATCGTTTATTTTATTTGTTCAATGAATAGTTAAGCGAATTACACAGTAGCAGGAAAATTGAGTAAACTCTAGCACTGGAGACAAATTGGTATGATAGGATGACATGGTGACACTTGGCAACTTGTTGGTCACAGGTCACAAGACATACTATTTGTCTCTAAATGATAGAAGCCGATTCAACAAGTCCCTGTACGTGATCGTGTGGAGATGCGTATCAAGCTCCTCGGTTCTAAATTTCAGGATGGAATACAGCCTATTCCTGGCGAGCTGTCGGTAGTTACTGCCTCGTACCTTCCAGGATCAGCATCCTTTGCTCGGGCTATTTCCATGTTCTTGACTTATCAGTATCTAGAACCTAGAGTAAGTTTCGTTGGACATCTGGTGGTTAGGATTCGATTTCAAATATATTAAATTGTCTGTTTCTGATGAACTGTTACCAGTCTTGGCCTCATCTTCTCTAGATCAGTTTTCTTAAAACGAATCCAACCATTTTTTTATAAACTCCATCATCATCATCAAAATAGACGCAACGATCTCATTTAACATCATTTTATCCGGTCTGCTACTACGTCGATCTATCTTCTGGTCAGTTTCAATGATGCAGGATTCCGCTGTATCCACAGTCCAACCACCTCAGCCTTGGTCTTCATTTCCTCAGAAGATAGGAAGGCTTGTTGACCATAAGGCTTTTCGGTGATCGGCTGTCTTGCGTTCTTAACATGCGACTGGCCCTCTGGAGTCTGGTCACTCTTAGATATCTGTGACCAGTATATCCCTGCATAGTCAGTGCAGTTCTTTGTATTGTTGCTTCAGAGACATCATTCCCGGTTGTCTTCTCCAGGATATTCAATTGTCACTCATCTTGGTTTGTCAGAGCTCAATATTCTGATCCGTATGACGGGCGTGATAAGAGTCCTGTAGAGCTCGACTTTGGTATTCTTTGAGAGGAACCTCGCTATTTGCCAGCTTGGTTCTCCTTCGGACTTCCAAATTGGAGTCGTTATCTTTTGTTATTAATGAACTGAGATGTGCAAATTCCTGGAAGGCTTCGACGCTGTACTCATTGATTCCCAGAGGTTCTTGGCATATGCTTCTAAGTCTTAGCGACAAAAATGAGCGAATCGTAGCCAAAAATGTAGTAACCAGATGGATGCACTAAATAGAAAAGACCAACAGAAAGGATGTCTATGGAAAATAGTGGTCTAGGATGGAATACTAGAAGTAAATGAGTTCAAATCTCATTCTGGGATCTCTTCCTCGTCGCTGCATCCGTGTAATTATTATCGATCGCATATTAATTTATCTTTTGGATTATTTTACCCAGATTTTTTTTGTGAACTTATAAAAATATAGTTGGTACCATGATCGTTGTTGATCCACCCAATTTCCATAAATTATTATTAACTAATAAAATATACGATTATTTGACATCGTATCTTAATTATTTGTCATGAATGTCAGCAATATTTAAAAAAAAATTACATTATTGACATAGAAATTTATGTCATGTCATACGATATGGCCAAACGAAATTTTTACTATGCGATGAAAGCATATATGGCAAATTAATAATGTCAATGTCACACATATCAGATAATTATTACCGCTGATAAATTCATAGCCGATTAATTAGTATACGATTCGTATGTTTGCTGCTGTTGAATTTCTCTCGGCGTATTGAATATTCAATAATTATAACGATAAGAGTAGATGTGCCACTGTATTGTAAATAAATTAATTGATATTGTAAAACAGCAAAAAAAAAAAGAACTGCCGAAACCAGGGATCGAACCAGGGACCTTTAGATCTTCAGTCTAACGCTCTCCCAACTGAGCTATTTCGGCCGGCGGAGGTGAAAGTCCCAAGATAAATAGACATTGGCATTGGCGTATTATCTCCGCGATAAAATAACGTTATTTATTGGCGTGCCAAAATTATGTATGCAATCGTTATCGGTGTTTACAGTAAATATTATGTTACAACAACGATTGCGTGATTAAATTGTTTTTAAATTATATTGTTATAAGAGTCGTGCACGCAATGCGCGCAGGGGGATTGCATCTCGCTGCACTCGCAAAAGCGTCATCATCATCAGCATCGGTGGGCAAATGCCTTTTATGCAACGCCGCGTACGCTTTCGCTGTCGCCGAAATTTCGACATTTGTATAAAATTATTAAGGACGACGCCTTTGATGACTGTTGTTTCTTGTGCATCTTTATTTGCATTTCGCATGCCACGGACTAAAGGTATGGTGCAATGGTGCGCAATTTATTTTCCTCGTGTGTGATGCGTCAAAATGATTTAAATATAGAAAGCATTTATTTAAGGATCTGTAAAATTAAATTTATATACATGTTAGAAGTTCTATAAAAAATAAATCTTCACTATTAAGCACACATTCTTCATTTAACCCTTCGATATTTTAGCCGCCGTCTCAGAGTTTTCGTGGCACGTGTCATTAATACGGTTTCACTCGCACTTACACATCGTACCGGATGCGAGCGAGAATAAACATCGCTCCCGTGTCGAAAAGAATATTTTTTTCGCAAATGCGGACAATAAAGGTCAATGATTATTTATAAAATTTATTCTTTAGACTTTTTTAAACAAATACAAAAGTTTGTGATATGTAAGATTTATATTAAAAGAGTTTTTAGATAAAACTTAAAAACTTAGGGTCCCAAATAGACCTCATCGGCACGGCTAGGTTAACAGTTTTTTTAGATATTAAAAACATTATTTCCATAACAGAATCCGTGTAAATTAAAGACTTGAGTGGAAAGAATTTAAATTGAGTGGAATTACCCTAATTATCTAGGCTAGATTTAGTTAAAAATCCATTGTTACTAGGAAAATTCGATAGAAAACAGGAATGTTGGTAAAACGATAACCAACTATTTTTTTAAAAATATTATTGAGAATAGGAAAATATTAGTAAATATTAAAATGCAGTGGCGACTCGTGGGTAAAATATCTAAAAACTAATCCCTCTAATTGTAAATTCTAGTCATCCACAACTACATTGTCATATTCTTAATTTTTTTTGTTGAAATACAATATCTAAATTATTAGAGTTTATTTCATAAACCTGATAATTATTACAAATTTTGCAAAATATGAATAAAATAATATCCTATCCTATGCACTACTTAAAAATACGTTTAGATCAAGGAATTTCTAATAATTAAATAACCCCTTTCAATTTTTTAACAATTTTACAGCTGCGAACCGAAAAATCGAGTCAAGGAAAGTGAAGATTAATCTTTTCAATATTTTTCTAAAAGGATAGTAAAATAAAAAAGGTAATTATCACCCCACAAACTTATTAGGGTATCGATTTTCCTGAAAAAACTTCTTCTTGTCCGTTTTCGGACGTAGATGTTCTATATGTTCTTGTTTTTTCTCAATATAATTGTTGATTATTGACGAGTTTTAATAATTCTGAAGCTGCGAATGTTGTGGAGATTACAGCTTCTTTTTTTCCAAACCTTCCACTTTTCCATCCATGATGGTCTGTAGAAGGCGATACTTTGGTCCACGAATGATGTGACTGATGTACAGGGTTTTAGCGTTGTCCTGAAGCATCTTCTTATGAAGAAGTTGAAGGACGGTTGAATTCTTGACGTGTTTCGTTCATGGAATCTTTAACATTCTTCGGCAGAAGTAGCACCACATTTCAAAGCATCGTCTACTGCAGACCTTAATGGTGAGAAAAGTGGAAGGTTAACAATGGTTGGAAAGAAATTATTTTTTTTCCTTTTGAAGAAGGGGAAATATTTAAAAGACACCGTATTTAGGGGGTAGTGCCGGATTCTCACCGACTAAAACCCATTAGATATTCAACTTAGTGGTGGCTGTTCGCGTAGTGCTCCTTATCCTTTTGTAAGCATCATTACCACGGCAACTGTGGTGAGAATCTTTTGCTCTTGGTCCTTATTTAGGAGAAGTTTCCGCTAGGCTTTTGTAAGCCTCTCTGAACCACGGGAAGCATAGAAGGGTGTGTCTGGCGTTTCTCCACACTCGTGCCGTTCTTTATCTATTCAGTGGAGTTACTCTCCGAAGCATCCATGCCGGGTGGAACATTTTTGGAGGTCCAGAACTGTTCTTCTTCTTTGGTCGGCACCCTCATGTCTGAGGATCGTGATCATTCTCGTTCCGAAAGTTCTTGATTTTGTCCCTCCAGGATTCTCTGCATTCTGCATCCCGCGTCGCAGTAACTACGGTGGAGCCTGTGGCGGTCTTCACTTGGTCACTCCAGCGGGTGGGCACCCTGCCCCTTCACGATCATATGCGTTTCCAAAGCGCGACGATCTTCTCCATGGAACCTTCTGGCGAGATGCCCAAAGTATCGAAGAATCCTTTTGAGACATATGGTCGAAAGTCGGTCTAGCTGTTCTAGCTAGCGAAAAATGGGTATTATTTGTAGAAAAGATAAAGACAAGTAGATCGCCTACGTCCAAAACCGGCACTTGACGAATAAAAAGAAGAGGTAAATGTTTGATTTCACGATTCAAGTGATCCTTGAGTTTGGATAAGACATGTGAACGAAGAAGAATATATTTACATTCTTCGAGTATTTTATTTTATGCGTAACGTGTAAAAAAAAAATATAATCGGTCGTATTAAAATCTTGTCTTACATTTATGATGATGTTAGTTTCGAAATATCGAAAGAAATACATAACACGTATTTAAAATGTCGTCAAATTTTTAACACGTACAAGAGAAATCTGAGGAACCTTAATCCGGCGGACATGTCAAGAGCGATGGATTAATGGCCCTCGATAAAAATGTTAGGTTCTTGTTCACACCTCGAGAGTGAGTCGCGAGGTCGGCGACGAGACGGCCAAGTAAGTCTGCAAGATGCCACTCGTCGGACCATTGTTCCCGGTCCATTGTTTGCGAGTGCATTTTATTGATCACAGATGCGCCCGATAGCCGTTACCGGAGCACTATTCGACGGATGACTATCTGACTTCTGCAGAAACCCGTCGGCATGGCACATTGTACCGAATGAATTAATACGAAATGTCTCGCTGGATGATAAAGGCTTTACGCTTGTGCCATATATGGCGAATTTTCTTTGCCGCAGCATACCGTGTGGATAGCAGAAATTTATTGATCGTATTTTATGGCTTTTCATGAAAGGTTAAAGCTGTGTATGTGTTGCAATATTTTAACATCTTCATATACCTCCGCGTTGTCTTATAATCGCCATTAGCTCGCATTGTCATCGAGGAGATATTTTCGTAGAGTTCCGCCCGAAAGAAAAGAGATAACGAAAATGGAGTGAAGGATGATAAAGTCGACCGAACACGTTTATATTGTAAAGGTACCACGGGGCCTCTTACTATTGGAAGGATAAATATAATTTACAAAATGTCGTTACGTTCTATTTATATGTAGCTATTCGTATATATGAATAATGTATTGTAATAAATATTTGCGTAATAAAAGTATGTGAAGCCTCACTAATTGCAATTTAAATAATTATATATAAATTCATTAGCACAGTGCAAATAATATTTTGTATAATTATATTTTTTACATAAAACGAGAAAAAATAGATTATAGCGAGAGGTTTACTTTATTTGGTTATAAGCTGTAATTTTCATGAATTATGCTCTAATTCTGTTTTTAGTTTATACTTAATTTTTGTTTTAGATTACAAAAATATAATAAAATAAATTTCTATATAGTTTATAATCGAATAATTACAGAAGAGAATACATAAAATGTCGATAATTTCACAGCTTATACACGAACTATTATATATAAAGTGATAGATTTATCACACGTATGTCACATATTTTTATTATCGGCGTAGCACTTGGCGAAATCTGCCATATGAATAGAATTGTAACGTCAAAACTGGATTAGACGCTTCACAATTTACCTTTCACACGGTAGATTTCCTGTCGATCACTAACGTTATACTCTATTCACTTACAATACGTTACATATTGAAATGTATATCAGTTGTCGGTAACTTCTCATTGTCATTTTTCACAGATATAATAATTTTGCGTTGAACAATTGTACAAGTCTATGACAACTGATGATTTGGTTCAGTCATTTCTTATAGTTTTATCAAAAATAAATAAGCTAATTTTTTAAAAAAAATTAGATATACGCACAATGTGACTGACTGGCAGTACGATAGCTAGGAACGGATAATTTTTTCAGGCACTTGCATTTCCTAGCTCATCACAGTGAGTAAATATTGTGCCGTTACTTTTTGTGGTTTTCCTTTTTTGTTTTGATGCATCTGCCTCTGTAACAAATTTCTGTTTCGTGAGATATTTCCGTCGACATAGACGTGCTTATTATATTTTGGGGATCCCAATAGTTTAATCCCGACGTAGTGCTCTCGACGGATTCAACTTTAGAAACTGTTTGTACGACGTCAGTCTCTGGTTTCGTTGTGATTACCTCGGAAACGGTAGTTGTTTCTTCGACGTCTTTAGGCGCTTCGGTGTTTTGTGACGATAATGTATCGTCGCTCTCTTCATTAGGAGCAATTGTCGTTTCCGTCTGTTGTTCATCTTCAAATTCCATCGGAATTGCTAGAGGCGTCTCTGTCGTGGTCGGCGATACTGTATGCTCCTTCGATATCAACGTTACTACAGAGCGCTGTGTGTAATTTATCTCAGATTTATTCGTATTTAGTGCATCTTCGATTTTATCTTCGGTAATATGGGATTTATTCTCTTCGTTTACATTATCCGTTTCTTTTTTATCTTCAATAACTTCTTGTGAATTCACCTCGGGTGCGATTTTCTCTACGAATTCCTTTTCTACTTCTTGTTCAATCTCTAATATTGTTTTTATTTCGTCATCTTCGGCAATCTTTTCATGCATTTTAATCATCATTGCTTCTGGAGATCCTATACCTAGATCCATATCACCCGGACTAATCTCTGTGACTGCATCGACATCAGAAATAATTGTCGTAGCCTCCTGTGTTTCTTCTAGCTTATGATTTTGGGGTACTTCTTCTGGTTTATGATTTTTAGGTATTTCTTCTGATTTTTGAACTTCAGATATTACTTCTGGTTTATGATATTTGGGTATTTCTTCGGGTTTATGATTTTTAGGTATTTCTGTTGATTTATGATTTTTTGGAGTTTCTTCAAGTTTATGATTTTTCGGTAATTCTTCAACGTTGCGTATTTCATCTTTGATTTTTTCAGCTTTTTCAATCAACTTGATGGAACCTTTGGGTTTTTCTTCGTTCTTCACCAAGTCGTTATTAGAATTGGTGTAAAATTGACTTTCTGCTCCCTCCAACATATCCTTATGGACTGGTCGAACCTTCACACGACGCCATACACCTCTGCGTCTCGGTTGTCTTTCGGTGCTAGTAGTCACCTAAAAAATACATCAATCAACATAAATATGTAATTAATTATTATTTTAGAAATGATAATAATACCTTATTTTCAAATGAAACTTCTTCAGTTGCAGCGTTCGATCTTGATTGCAGCTTCTCGTCAATTTTTTTAATTTCAAAATGGTTGTGATGCTGTGCGGGAATTTCGGTTTCCGTGGTATTTCTCCCAATCTCTCCGCTTTCATGTTTCATGACTGATTTGTTGTATTCAGTTTCGTATTCATTTTCGTCCTGTTCTTCTAAATTCTTCATCACTTCTTCTAAAACGCTCTCGAAACTAAGGGATGGCGCTGTCTTTTTAACAGTTTCTTCATCGTCGTTTTTGTTATCATAAAAAGATTTTCCAACCTTTTTATTGGGAGTTTCACTGTTTAACTTATTGCTAGCCGGCGTTACGGAGATGAGCATATCTTCGAAAGGATTTCCTGCAGTGATTATTTCACTGTCCTCATCATCGAATTCAGTTTGAGGCAACTTGGTGCCGTATTCAATGCCATCGGGCTTGATGTCATCAGCTATGAAGTTTGGATTGAATATCGGTTTGAAAGAATTATACGACAGCTTCGGCGACCAATGGCTCTCTGCTTTTCCATTCTCTGGATTGTATTCGTTAAAGTCCGCTTTGTTCGGATTGTATTCTACGTATTCGGGACGGTTTATGGAATCGTACGAAGCTTGATCCTCCACTTCTTTGGAGACTTGAATATTTCTTTCAGTGGCAGGTGAAGATTTCTTGAGATATTTTTGCGTCGCGAGTCTTCCTCTGGTCGTATATTTTTGTGATGATGTTCTTTCAGTTGATTTGCTGTATTTATCGTCGTTTGTAATTTGTGATTCTGTTGAATCCTCTTGTTTTACTTCTTCAATTCTTTCTGTTGTTGAAGGTCTGGTACGCAGACGACTGCGTACTCTCACTCTTTTATTATTATTATTAAGAGTTACACTGGACTGTTCATTGGACGATTGTTCTGGTACTGCTGCTGCTGGCGCTCCTCTCGGTCTAGAAGTGGATGAAACGCTAGCCGCCGTCGGTTTTACTGGTCGCCTTCTCACAAAATGATTTCTTTTCGTCGTCGTTTCAACATTTTCGGCATCTACATTCGGATTTCTAGAAGATGATTCTGGTATATACACGGGATATTTAAGGGTTGAAGAATGCAAATTTTGGCGAGATTGTTGGCGTCTACTAGATTTTAATTCGGCTTCAATTTCTTCAATTCTCATCGTTGTCCGGCGTCTATCGAAAGCTGGACGGTACGTAACGGGCTGTAACGAAGATCTCCTTGTGATGCTGAAAGTATTATCAGATTCCTCGATAGGTTTTTTGTTTATAGCAACAGAATTAACATTCTTTGTTTCGTAATCATTTTCGATATTCTCTTTTTGTATGCTTGTGGATGCTAAAGCTTTCGGGCGTGATCTTAATTTACTTCTGAATCTTGCAATCGGAGTTTCGAACACGGATTCCGGGATTTTTTCCGATACGTCTTCGGTATTGCTTTGAATTTCTTGGTTTTCTGTCAATTTTTCGCTGTAAATTCTTGTGACCGCATCGTAAAGCTCTGCACTCTTCTGCTCTTCGATGTTGGATTGTATTTCAGGTTCATATCTTGCACTCGAACTCGGTTCAGCTCTCTCCGTTGAACTCTCTTTGGCCGTTATATAAATTTCTGGTGCACCGGTACTAGCAGATCTTTCGCTGCTGACTTCGACGTATGATTCCGGTTGTGTTAAATATTTTTGCGATTCAGCTTGGAAGACCGGTTGATTATCGTAATATTCCAATAGTGATTCTGACGATTTGGAATCTTGAGCTGGATACGATTTTTGAGTGCTACCCGTCGTTTCGTATATCCTTATTTTACCATTGGTCAGATCGATGCCTTGATTGGATGGAATTGGAGTGGTGTGGACTTCAATAGTGTCAATTTCTCTCATTTAGAGTTACCGGTAATTTTGATGTAGGACGTCTCTCTGATAAGCTATGCTCTCTCCTTCTCCGGCCTTCTTCGTTTTTTTGACGGCATAATCGGATCCTTCGTAATTATCTGATGCTTTAAAATGCGTTTTGCCCCTTGATCTCAATCGCTGATTTCGGTTTGCTGCAGATGTTTTCGGCAACGAGCTCTCTGTCGTCGTCTTGACTTCTTCATCCGCGGGCCTGTTCCGATATCCTGAATAACGATTGATCTTAGCGCCTTCGGTTGTTTCAGTCACTTTTTCCCTTTTGGCAGATTCAAAGTTTGACGTTTCAGTTGCAGCTGTTGCTTCTGTGGTTGGCGCCTTTGACGTCGTTTCTTGTCGTGATCTATAATTATTCGGCTTGCGTTCTCTAATTGGCGTCCTACGTGTCGTTGCTCTTGTCGCATGATCCCCATTGTCTGGTTTTTGTGATGTGTATCTCGGTCGCCCCCTCAAATGGGTAGGTCTTCTCGTGGCTCTGGTAGTTGGCGCTACGGTCGTGGTCGTCGTCGTTGTCGTTGTCGATGGCGTTGTGATCTCGTTGTGTTGATATTCCGTTTGATAATTGGCTGCGTCGTCATTTGCAGATGGATTCTGATACTGCAGCGGTGAATAATCTCTATTGTCATTCAATGGCGAGGATGACTCTGTCTGCGACTCGTATTCGTTGGGTTTATCTGATATAGACTGTCCATAGTATGATAAGGGCGAATAATCATTGAACGAAGAATACTGCGAATTTTCGTTGATGGCCGAATTCTGTGCGTTGTTGTACTGAGAGTATGAAACTACCTTTTCGGTCGAGGGCTCCGTGCTGTATTCTCTCACTTCGTTAACTTCAGGGTTTTTAATTTCACCAGCGTCTTGAGAACCGGTCGGTTGGAATGCATTGTTGATGGAGTATGCATTATGAGGTGGAAGCGTCTGCGAATATGTTGGAAGAGGAGTCGTTCTATAAATTTCGCGATTGGATTCTTTTGGCGAAGTTTTCGTTTTTACACTGTTGTTATCGACAGCGGAATTTGTGATGTAATGTCCTCTGTATTGATAGTTTTGAGTGGTGGAAGGTTTGTTGGTGGTGGGTGTTGTATATTCGGGACTCGCAAAGCTGAAATAGCTGACGGTGGGCTTGGAAGGAGTCGAAGAGAAGTACGAAGCCAATGGCGGTTGTCGCGAAGAATTTACAACGTTTGATTCAGGTTGTTTAGCCGACGGCATTGGACGGAATGAGTTAAACGTCTGCGGCTCGTATGGCAAAAATGAGGAATGGAATGAGGATACTGTGCTCTGGGGTGAGATTATGGGATTTGGAGTGGCAGTCGGGAAATAATTGAACGGATTCTGCTTCAGAGTCGTTTGTTCGTTGAGCGTAGAGCGGAACGATTCTGTGATGGAATTTTGTTGGAACGTGGAGAATGAATACGAGCTGGGAAATGCTTCTGCTATCGGTGTTGGTCTGGGACTTTGGAACTCGCTCATGAAAGGATTGATGATGACCGAGCCTACGTGGGGTGCAGGGAAGGGTATCTTTGCAAAACCGTCTGGTGCTTTATAGCTAAGCGGAGCGACGAAGAACGGTAGTTGATCAACTTTTCTCTGGATCCGGTTTCCGTCGACGCTCGATAAGTACGGCAGATCGAATTTAGTGTAATAATCTGGTATCTTCAGCGTCGAAGGTCCAATGAATACCTTTGGAGAGCTAGGTCCGATGTTATCCAATACGGATATAGCCTTTGCGCCTTTGAGCGTGCTTAAAACGTCCGTCAATTTAGCTTTATCGTTGGGTTTTTGATACATGAATATGGCCAGTGGAGGCTGATGAGCTTTTAACTTCTTTGATTTCGGCGTCGTTATGACAGGCGTTGGATACACGGATTGAGTGAACGGAAACGAGATCGTAGATAATGTCTGTTGATATTTGGGCTGTCTATCATATTGATTCTGCTTGAACTTGCCTTGAAGTGTTTGAGCGTTATACGCTTGCTGTATCAATTCTTGTTGGATGTTTTGCAGTTGGCTCTGTTGGCGTTGAGAATAATTCGGAGTTGTCGGCGTGTACAGTTGGTTGTTTATTTGTCCGGGCGATCCGACTGAGTCTCTTATGGCCTCCTGTTGCTGGGACGTTTTGAAGTATTGTTTCGCATTGAACTTTTCGCTCTGCAGAGTTTCCAACGGGACGTACAACAGTTGCACCTCTTCTTTTTCGACGGTCGTGACGGTGGGCGTCGTGGGCACTGAAATGGTTGTCGACGATCGTTCAGTCACTCTCTGTTGCGGTTTGTACGCTTGCTCTTGTTTGTTTTTCAAACTAGACGACGTGGGCTTCTTTTTGTTTTGGAAATAATCCGCGGTTGAGTTTTCAAGTCTATATCCATCGACGTATCGTGGCACGTCGGATTTCTGCGCCTTTTGCGTCTGTTGCTGCGAACCGGATGGCAGATTCGACGAGCTCTGTATTGAGCTATAAAACTGATTATTGAGATTGATCGGATTTTGCACGATTTGAGATGGCAACTGCGCTTGATGCATCTGCGCAAATTGCAGATTTGCGTTGTACGGTATTCCATTTATCGGCTGCGATACGAACGCTTGAGCCAATGGATTGTATTGCGGATCGGCCAACGTCAACTGCACCATCGGCTGGTTCTGATACATCTGCTGACCGTTCGGTATCGATTGGACAAATAATTGTCTCGGTGATTCTTGGGGTATATAATCATTAGGAGACGATTCCGCTGGGAAAAAGCTCGATTGAAACGGTGCCGGTTGATTCAAAACTCTAGCAGATGCTTGTCTTTTACTGGGATCTGCCACTGGCTCTAGTGGTACCCAATCTCCGAGGCTTTCGGCAGTCAGCTGCCGCGACCATCTTCCTCCTGCATATCCGCTGCTCGCGAAGCTCAGCAGTAGAATACTCGCCAAATTGAGTATTCGCGTCATCTGAAAATAAAAATAATCTGTTTAGTTGTTGTTCTAAATCGAATTCAGTTCAGGGATTGGATATGCGTTACGTGCTTTTGAACAGATGGGCGTTGTCCATATATGCCGCTCTAGAAATCACTACGGTCAGATTTACGTAAGTCCATATGCGTATAATATAACAGTTGAGGAAATAGATGGTACAAGATCAACGCTCGCAGATCTTCCGGGTGTCATACAACATATGTATGAATTATTCGAGTTACGTTCTGAGGCAGATTTCACTATCGTTGAGTATGGAGTGCGCGTACGCAGAAAATTGAAGCGGAAAATTCTTCAATAAGGGACATGGGCATGACACAATAACTTGTAATCAGTGTACAGTACAACTTATCTAACGTAAAAGTCCGTCGTGTAACGAAGATGTCTTTAAGAAGAAACCCTCTTCAAGTCCCTTGACTATTTTTGGACGTAGGTGATCTACACGTTCTTGTTAAAGGTATACCAATTCGGTCCAGTTGCGTATATCATGGAAACACGACAGCTTCTTTCTTCCCAACCATCGTTTGCCCCCATGATGGTCTGCAGAAGGCGATACCTTAGTACACGATTGATGAGTAGATGGATTTTCATTAGAAAAGTAGGTTTTGTGTGATATCCGTGTTTTAGTGGGGAGTAGATGTCTACAAAAAAAAAAGTCAACCAGTACTAGTTGAACGACAAGGATGACAGTGGATGAACAAGAAACGAGAGCTTTAACCCAACCGTTACGCGACTCGAAGAAAACCGCGTCGTCCGAAGAGGGTATATCAAATACCTCAAGCATTTAAAGTCAAGATATTCATGAATTCTTCATAGATATCTTTGCATTTTAAAAAAAAAATGGAATATGGGATAAAAGTTTTAGATTATTTATCTCTTTATGGTCTGTCGACACGGAATATTGCCCTATTGACCTTTTACATAAAGATGTCAACTGACTAAGTCATTGAAAAATAAATTATGACCATGGTTTGAAGCTGAATTAAAAAATAATATTTGAGATTGATATGGACATTTTTGTCTTACTTACTCTTATACGATTTGTCTTCCCTCTCACCTAACGAACGATCAAGTAAAGATATTTAGCGATACTTTCATCATGTATGATCCAAGCAAGTTAGTAAATAGTGACGCTTAGGTCGGAACCTTTGTTTTATATACATATATACAATAAATACTGATCTGATGATTAATAAAGCTATAGCCAACTATAAAGAAGCTACGTTCCAATTTTTCCGGTAATCGATTGAAAGGTTTGGGCTTATTTATACAATACCTATAATTTTTTCCATTATTTTGCAAAAATGAACGGACCATAAAGATAGTAATGATCTAGAACGAATCTCATAATAAAAGACATTTAGATTAAAAGATACATAATAATAAATAAGTTTACGTCAAAGTTATATAATGTGTAATATTTTAATCTAAAGCTTTCCGCTAAACCGGATCGAGTCGTGTTTCTGAATTATTTTTTTTATAGAATGTCAAAAAATACATTTACCATTAAAATAACTAATAAGAAAATTATTGATCATCACAACGAAAAATGAGATTTTGTTATAAAAAATCCATTGAAAGTAAGGAGATGGAAGGGTAACCATCCGTCACGGCGGCACGAAAACAACCGCGTCGTCCGAAGGGGGTCTCTCAGGGACCCCGAGCATTACAAGTCATTTTTTTACTAATCAATATGAGGCGTAAATGACACGCACTCTCGACGATGTCTCCCCGCACCTGTCAATCGCACGTTTCATTCGCACTCGGCATTTCGTAACGGATACGAGCGAGAAAAAACATCAGAAAAATGCGATCCCCCAATAGACCCCATCGGCACGGCTAGGTCTAAAATCAAGACGCGAAAGAGTATTAAGTCCTTAAAGAAGAATAGTATTTTGGAAAAAGACTACTACATCCATTTTAACACTCAAGCACCCGCTGTTTTCAGGCGAAACTTACACCTAAACCCGCATCTTTTTATCGATCTTGCGATCGCGCGACTCTGTAAAAAAATCTTAATAACTTTTTTCCTTTTGGAGATAATTTGGCCAAAAGAGAAGTATTATACGTATACTTATATTAGATTATTAGAATATTTAGATAAGAAATACAATATTCGAGCTGTGAAAATGATGATTTATTGTATTTTAGACGATAAAAAAATATATAGATATCTTTATGTAGTATATAGGTAATTTTAGATTTGTAATAAAGGATGTGACGGGTTGTGCCACATAAATATTTTCAAAAAAGTTATTTTGTTGAATGGACAAACAAAAATCTAAATTATTTACAGTCGATGTGTAAGTACTGGAAAGTTTTCGATCCGAATAATCTATTATTTCAAGGACAGTTTTTAACCATAAATAAATACATATGTCATATATTTTACAGAGGGCATGCGACATTGGAATGAAACTCGAGTCGTAAAACTTTAAAAGAAAGCCTTTTGTAGCGCATTAGATAACATGTTCGTGTGAACCCGCGTTAGTGCGGCAGCGGGTGTTTACCGTTTACAAAAACTTCCGCACTAACGCGGGACCGGGTCTCTGAGTGTTAAGGACAGTAGGAGATAAACAGATGATGCCAACGAACCTTAAAGATACTTTACTGTATATTTATTTATCTGGATTACACAAGTGCGATACGGAAGTGTCGAGAGATGTATGCCGTGATCGAATGAAGATGATCGTTATGTGTGTTTAGATCACCGTGAAGAAACTGTACCAGTCTTCACGGTTCGGGGGTTCTGTTCGCGTACGTATGGTGTGTAGTTTTGTGTTACGAAAGTAATCTAAAAACAGTTCACCATGCAATTATTCAGCATCCACCGTTCGGCAGCCATCCGCTGTACATATGCCAAACTCATGCGCAACAATTTTCAATCATCCTTATTTCCTTGCGGAACGGTGGAAACGGGTCATAATTGCATCTGTAAAATCCATTTAATACTTAAGAGCCTAAATTGAAGGTATATCGACAACCTTGGATGTATTGATTCGATGCGCCTTTCTTAGAACTCGCAAGTTACCGATATATATATATATATATGCGGTTTTCATTAAGAGTGTTGTCTGCACGCCAGGTATTCAATCGGGCCGTTGATAAGCCACTTGAATCGACTGCAGAGAAACTAGGTTCCACATCGACGCCTGTTAATTCCAACAATCGCGTTATTATTATATGTGTTTCATAGGTGCTTTCTCCAATTTTCGTCATTAAACCGAGAGTGATAGCAAAGAAAACTAAAATGAATGAAAACATGAATGTCCATGTATAGACGAATGAGCTTTGCGGTAGGTCATCGCCTGGCCATTGTTGATGATGTTGCCCAGCTGTGTCGAAACTATTCGCTGATCTACTGATATCGTTTTATTGCAGTCTATAAAACCCCACAGTGTATTTTGGTATTTGATGTATCCAACAAATGATACCCAATTAAATTTAAAATACTATATTAAATATCATATTCAGGTGCAATAATCATTTCTATGTCAGTAACCTAGTTATTGGATTAAATTGATGCTGAGATAGGCTGGTTTATTACATGCTTTAATTAATAATGTCAAGTTGAAACATATCACATTCTAAATTTTATAGTTTTTGGTGTTTATTTAATTTTCGGGGAATTCTAATAAAAAATATTATCGAAGAGAAAATTAATAAAATCTATCTGGAAGCAGAAGGTTAGCAAATATTAGGTTGTTCGGAAAGTCATTTCGTTTTTTTCCAACAGAGGACTTAATTGTATTTTTTCATAGCTAACATCACACTTAACCCGCATAATCATTATATATTTTAACAGCTGATATAGCAAGACTTCCTTGTGAAAAAGTTCGATTGATTCTACGCAGTAGTTGGTTGGTATCCTTAAAAATGCTGTTCAAGCAAGAACAAAATTATCCGAAGTGTATGGAGAAGATGTATTGACAGAACGCGAGTGCCAAAACTGGTTTATAAATTTCGATCCGGAAATTTTGATGTTGAAGATACACCACGTTTTGGAAGGCCAGTTGAAGCTGATGAAGACACAATAAAAGCATTGATTGATGCAAACCGGCGAATAACAGCTCGTGAGATCGCTGAGAGATTAAATTGATCGAATTCAACCGTTCATAATCATTTGAAACGCCTAGGTTTAATCTCAAAGCTCGACATATTGGTTCTTCAAGTTCTTATGAAAAGATATTTGTGTCGTTGCGTTGACGTGTCTGATTTGCTTCTCAAACGTCAAGAAAATAATCCATTTTTGAGGCGCATATTTCACTGGGGACGACAAATGGGTTGTCTACAATAATGTTAAACGCAAGAGATCATGGAGTAAAAACGATGAACCGGCTCAAAGCACTTCGAAAGCTGATATTCATAAAAAAAGATGATACTATCTCTTTGGTGGGATTTCAAAGGAATCGTTTTTTTTAGCTTCTATCGGACAACATAACGATCAATTCTGAAGTGTACTGTCATCAGCTGGACAAATTGAATGATTCACTTAAACAGAAAAGTCAGAATTGATCAATAGAAAAGTTGTAGTTTTCCACCAAGATAATGCGAGACCTCATACAAATTTTTTCGCCAAAAGCTTTTACAGCTTAGATGGGATATACTGCCACACCCACCATATTCTCCAGATCTGACACCTTCTGATTATTATTTGTTCCGGTCTCTACAATTTTTTTTTAGACGGTAAAAACTTTACTTCAAATGAGGACATAAAAAATCTCTGGATAGGTTTTTTGCCAGCAAAGAACATTAATTTTATGAGCGTGGAATCATGCTACTGCCAGAAAGATGGCAAAAGGTATTGGACCAGAATGGGCAATATATAATTAATAAAACGAAATTACTTTCCGAACAACCTGATAAATAACTATTTATACTGACGTTTAATCCAGCGTTCCTCAACGTGGGGCGCACGCCCCACCGCGCGGTCTCGGATATACTTTTGAACATTTTGGGAGGCAATGAATAAATAATTATTAATTACAAATGTTTGTTAACTTTAATATTATGGAACATTAGAGACGGTAAATATATAAATTAATTTAAAAAATATTTAATTACTCTTTTTTTATAGATATAGAAAATGCAACTTAAAGATATAGAGCAGTAGTACTCAGTGGTGGATTCCCTTTTATGGAATTTCCCTGGGCGCGCGCCTGGGGCCTCATTAACACTTTATGAGCCGTTCACGCCTTTTGGCGTGATTTGGTAGCCAAGCATTATGGGCCGTTCACGCCAAAAGGAGTGAACGGCTCTTAACGCAGAGCCATAACCCCACTTGGCATTTTTTTCTGATAACGATGCACAATGTAACTCTACTATTTGACCACAGATGGATACACGTGCATGTTAGCTTGGATTATCATCACATGAAACCATGCGGCCCCCAAGCTAGGTTTGATGTAAAACCTTGCGGCTCATAAAGTGTTAATTTAGGGCGTCTGAAAGTTCCGCTCTTACCACGATTTTTTTTCGTAACAAATATAATTAATTATTAGCAGTACTATTTTCCTATATCAAGAAATGAATAACGCCAGCAATGGTATGTTTTTCGATTCGTTGCAAGGTATCGGGGACCTCAGCCCCCAGGGGCCCCAGATAATTTTTCTAGAAATAATAAATATTTAGAGGATCGCAATCGCATTTTTTTTATAATCGCAATGTTTAAGCAAAAAGTGTAATAACGTTGTTATTTCGAAGACATTTTGGTTATTGCGAAAAATAAGATCATCAAGATTATATAGCCTACCCACTTTCTATGCAGATAGACTAATGCTTCTACAATGTTATGTATAGATGATGCAATTTGGGCCATTTTTTTCTTAATTATAATTGCTATAATTAGTTATTCTTTCTAGGATAGTGTCGTCATAGTAATATTGTCGACGTCTTCTGGATTTCTAATCGTCGGATCTATTTCTAAACACATCTCCCAAAAAATAATTAATATTTTATCGTCATCTGTTCATCTTTAGTCAAAAAAAAATACTGGTCCATCGAAGGAGCGGCTTTTTAATCCATTAGCGGCCAAGGCGTGGCTTTAACGAGTGAAAGGTCTCCGATTTTGAACAACAGGTTTTTTTCACTGGGCTAAAAAATGATGCCTTAACCTTTGTGATGCCTTTCGTGCACATGAGCGAAAATACACCTGACTGCACGAACGCTTATATATTATTGGATCGTTCAGGAATGCTTCGATATTTTTTTTCGTTGTAAATTTTCCATCAATTACGCGGGATGGCACGTCTGATTTATTTTCGCAGAGGAAAAAAAATCGTGCATTCATATTGATTGTAAAAAAAATTGGCAAATTCGTCGACCTTTGACAGGGGAATCGGTGTAATTTACATTGTCTGCCTGAGTTTATTAGCACACACTTAATCACTTGGGTGTTTCGAGGTGAGGGAAAGTATTTGAGATCCATTCGTGATTCTAAACAGTCTTATTTTAAACTGCGAGTACTTCTCTATAAGTGAATAGATGGGATATTCGACCTCATTCATGGCAACGGAAAATGTGTTCGTGAAGCTGGCGATCATGTGATCAATTTGTGCAGAGTTGCCATAGACCCTAACAGCGAAAGTTAAACGCAATATTTGCAAAAATTATTATTAATTCGTCAATATTTAACCGACGATAATGGCATTAGCACCGAGCGGAGAAAGTGATATCGCCGTATCGCATTTTTTTGTGAAATTTTTGAAAACACGAAAACAATTAGCGAGTGCGTATTATTGAATTGACAAGTGTTAACGCGTGATTAAATTTAACAAACGTGCACACACGTCATACTTATCATGTGTGCGCATAATTTATCATAAGTATTAGAGCATGGTTATAATAGAATTTTAGAGCTCATTAACATCAATTAAATAAATAATTAATGAACCAAGAAGAAATGGCGTTATGACCGCGAATATTTTGGGAAAAAAATATATATATTAAAAACTAATAGAACAAAGAACTTAAAAGTAATTTAAATGCAATATTTAAGCATACAATTAAATACGTGTAAATACGTTATTACTTAAAACCACGTTATTCCACTAAGCGTGCACAAAAATCCTTACATTCTTAATAAACCGGTGCAGCTTCTTGCCTATGCGGACGACATAGACATTGTTGGAAATACGAAAAAGAACCATGCTGTGCAAATCGGTGCTACTTTGGACTTTAACCGCATCTACGATCGAGATTCCTCTCAAGGAAGAATAAAGCTCTACATGACCCTCATCAGACTCGTCCTAAAATACGGGTCTAAATGTAAGGCATTGACAAAACAAGATGAGTAAGAGCTGGATATCCTGAAGAGGAGGATTCTGCAATTGCTACTTGAAGCCATATTCGACGACGGTGAATGGCCTATGTAAAGCAACGTGGGACAGTATCGAATATAATAGATAAAACGGAAAGAAATGTCATTTTTTCTGGTGCATCACTCTAAAACCAGTTTGTCACCGGTT